>DWFT01000339.1:0-12416 GCA_018246795.1 Microceris patrobas patrobas
TTTTTCTTGTACCCGCGAAGAAATGTCTAACTTCTAACAATTTTTATAGATAAAAAAACAGAACGAGTACTTAGACTCATAAATCAGAAATATGCAAAAACATTAAAACAATCGTAAAGGCACTTTACGGCTTTGGTCTGTGGATAGGTACGCGACATATGTATGTACATTAGATATTTATATATACAGACCGAATGTTCTGATTTAATATGTAAGTTCATATAATAAATGCGACAAAAGCTGTTTTTCCACTTTTTATCTCAAAACTGCTAACCCAATTATGTTGGTATTTATGGTATGGAATTAACTGGAGCCCATAGGAAGTGGGCTACTAAGAATGTATTTTAAATCTACTCTTTAAAAAATAAGTAATAAAAAGATAACATGAGCATTCCCTGACTTGTTCTTAAGGAAAGTTCATCAAGTATGAGGAATAAGGTGGGATGACGATTTGCGACGAGCTGCAGGTAACTGGGATGCGGCAAGCCTAGAAAGAAAGAAAATAAATAGGCAAATAGGCCTTCTATTTCCCGCAATGGACTGAAACAGGCTGATGATGATGATAAGGAATACCGCGCAAAAGAAGCCGCAAATAGCAGCTGTGTTAACTTAAATCTAAGCACTTTGTTATATATAGGTACTCTGTCATCCCTCAAATTAGAGCGCCTCATTAATATTCGGTTTATTGTGCTTTGTAAAGAGAATTGTTGAACTACATTAAACATTTGCAAATTCTGCAAAAAAATTGAGGTACAAGTATACTTTTGATTAAAATATTATACATCAATCCTACAAATCTAAAGTGCACATGAGAACTCCACAACACATACTAACACTAGGTTATTTGATTCCATCAAACTGCTCTTTCAAACTGATAACAACATGTTACTTGTTGGATGTGAAAAACAAGTATTTATCAATTCATTCATCGATAATAATTTTTCCTCAAAAGCGATCAATTATTCCAGAGTTAAAACGAGAAAAGTAATCGAAATAGAATGTCAAAATAAGTGTCATAATATATGAAAAATTCAGTATTTCTTCTGATTGAACCTCTGCACGTAAAGTTTTTCATAGTTAATACAAAAAATACACTACATAATGAGTCCCAAAATAACACAAGAATCAAGTATTTCCTTGAATTCATTTGAATTTAACTCTCTTTTAATAAAATTTTAGTTATCCCCTTTCTTTCCTATATCATTCGAAGTAGTAAATGTCACTGAAGAACAGTACAAACTAAATGCCATGGCAACAGCTTAGTACTGGGGGCAAAAATTTCGAAAGATTTATACACAAAGTTTTCGTATCAGCAAAACCGACGTTGATTTACACTGTTTTCCACCGTAACTGAACTGTTGAGAGCCATCCGATACGATCTTTCAGCCAGAGTAAGTTAGGAGTTTTAAATTGTTTTAAACTGTCAGGTATAAAGGTTGGTAAACTGTAACGGGCTAACTTTGATCGAAGCCGAATGGACGTCGAATGGAATATTGGAATTCTTTGTACAACGTTCGCTAAGAAGTTGACCTGATCGGCTGTCGAATCGTAGACATTTCATTTACCTTCAAACTTTGTTGGAAATCATCTTGATCGTTTAATTTTGATGCAACAAATCCATTAATCGTCAGATTATGAAAATCAGATTACTTTAAGATAATAACTTTACCTTACGCAATATGCGTAAAAGAAAAAAGTATGAGTTTATATTCTTCTATTAAAAATGCAATATTCCTAAAATATAATTTTTGATATTAGGAGGTAATTGTTTTATATATATCTTCATTATACTTTATATCGAATAGCTATTAAGTATAAGAACACACACACAGTATCAGCCTGTCATCGTCCACTGCTGAACATAGGTCTTTTTAATGGCACGCCACTGAGCTCGGTCTTCTGCTCTACGCATCCCGCCACTTCCAGCATCTTTGCGTATATCGTCACTCCACCTAGCTGGAGGGCGTCCTACGCTACGTTAGCCAAGTCTGCCACTTCAGCTTGCCACTATTTTGAGCATTGTCGATGACATTGATTCTCTGACGGATCGCCTCGTTTGGGATTCGATTCCAATAGTTCAAAATAGCAACAGAATATTATATTCAATGACACATTAAGGAATACAAAATTATATAATATATTAAAACAGCAGTTCAGAAAAATCATTTACTATCATACTTTGTTACGAGGTACATTGTTAACATGAAATTTCCACTGAGGTAAATTGTACCTTATAATTTTGTAATGATACAAACACAAAATAGATAGTCCTTTTTGAATATACAGCGGGAGAAAAGCATTTACAAAATTTAGAAAACTTTTCAGTTCTTTATTGCTTGTTATTGATGCGATCGATAGTGTACTTAAACAAAGAGATGTCTGCGTAATACCAGTGTTCACAGATTCGACAAGAGACCTCTATAAAACAAATGCTGGAGGCAGTTCTAAGCCACGACAAATCCGACTCCGAACAGATATTCGGTGCGTTGTAAAACCGCCTTTACTATGCTTTACGTACGATTCAATGTCACGAACATGGGTGGTAACTTAAAATCGCAAGCTAGCAAACGTGTCGCACACAGCTGTACCAAGCCAAAATCAACTTCACTGGCTAAAGAATAAAGATTACATTGACTGTTTGAGAAATATTTGTCCAAATAAAGCCTTGGTACAAAACTGATAATAATTTATCGTATAAAGAATAATCTCGTATGATATAAACGAATCGTAACTTCTGTCTGACAATCATTAAACTCGCGATGAAAAGTTTCTTTACTAGAAGTAAAATTATTCTCGGAGTACTCGAAGACGTTAGTTAGACTTCACGAGAAAAGCAAGCTCGATATGATAAACGTAACCTTGGAATATATATCCAATATCAAATAGAACATATTATCTGACTATGGTCAGTCACATATGCTAAGAAAAAGTTGGAACTTTTGCGAACAGAACTCACATTGTGTCTGCTTATCACACACTCAAAGAAGGAAACAAAAATATGAACTCTGCTGACTAGTGACAGGACAAACTTAACCAGCAATTGGACGAAGTTTTTTGAAATATGTACCTACCTTCTAATACATGTACTTACTCGTATATCATATATTGCAAAGCAAATGTATTCTCATTTGGGATGTACGAGTAGCTTGCCATAGATTATCAAATTTAGATTCATATTGGACATTGAAGTTCATTTCTAGATATTATGTTACGAAATCTGTGTAAAGTCGAAATCGCAGTTATCACATGGGTCAATAAAATCAAATACACGTAACAAGGTATTACTAAGTCATCTTTAGTTTTATTGTTGTCACAATATTGTCGGGTCAATTCCATTACGAGGTAGGCAGAAAGTACCGAATGCCAAATATCTTTATCCTCACACATCTAATATTATTTTTCATATATGTATATTGGTCACATTATTCATACACTGAATCCGATTTTGGATACTTGGTTTTAGTTGCATTTATCTAATATTTAGTTCATAATTTCTTAGTTAGTTAGATGCACAACTACGTTCTGTTGAGTTTCTCCAGTATCTTAAGGGTATTGCCAATCCATATATATACGAGTAGACATATACTAATATTATAAAAGCGAATGTAAGTTTGTTTATGACGCTTTCACGCGAAAACTACTCAACCGATCAACATGAAATTTTGTACACAGGTTCTTGGAGGTATTAGAAGTAACATAGGATACTTTTTATTAAAAAAAATATTTTTTATGATAGATATAAAAAATTGTTTGTCAAAAAAATCTCAAAATCTAGCTACTTCCAGTCATTTAGCTAATTCCAGTAAAGAAGTTCCGATCCTTAGTACCGTAATACCGTCGCACTGTATTACTCACAGTCACGACAATATCCAATCCAATCCAATTAACCATAGTTTCAGCTGTTTGGAATTTTTCTATATTTATTGTTATTTTCTTCCGTCATTTTTATTTAATATTTTAATTTTTGAGGTTAGTTGTGATTTTTGTGGTTAGTTGCCCCTTAATTATTGCCACTTTATTATCTTTACACCATTAATATCGGTCAATTCGTTGAACAGATATCATTTAATAGAGAACATTTAATTTCGAAGTTATCATCATGAGTATAAAAATGCTATACACGAACTGTGTCCACAAACTTTACAGTACAGCATTATAATAAATACTTTAGGAGATTTCATAGATTCAAAATTAACCATACGAAAATCACGCATAGAATGCGAAACACACGGGGAAGAGCTTAGAATGGGAAGCACGCGTGAGCGTGGGACGAGCCGCGCGGTGTGCGGGGGCAGTTTGTCAATTGTCGTACATTTTCGATACATTATTACTATGTTCTGTGAAATTGTGTATTTGAATTAGCCAACATTCCGAATCTCCGCGAACGAAGTCGCGGGTAAAATCTAGTAACAATGGGAGTATATAAATTGTTGGATTTTTTTCTCATTTGACAATTTTTTTCATAAATTTTCAAATAGCAAACGCTGTCTTTGGAATCATGACTATTGCAAATTAAACTTCGATTTGGGATCGAGTACTCGTATATCTGACTCTAGACCCATGGCTCTTAAATCTTCTTTTTCGTTCCCTTCTCAGATATTGCAGAGAATGCAAAAAACCGCTCCTCATAATATTTTATTGTTATAGGGGTAATCGCGTCCTGCGTCTGATCTGAGGAAATATTGGAAGGAAAGGATTAGGAAATGCGATTTTTTTACGTTTTTAGCTCTTTGAAATTTGATGTCACGTTTGATGGTAATAGACAACTATAATTTTGGAAGTAATGAGTAACTAAAAGATGGAAAAGTTTTGCAACAGTTTAATGGCCGCTTTCATGTTTGTTGATAAGGTACTCCATAGTAAACCCCTTTAATCGATTCTTTCTCATTCGGGCCATGGAAAGATTCTCCTTTTCAGGGAATTCGTATAAAAAGTAACACGGGTTTGGCGTAATAGGTGTCTAAAAATCTTTCAATCTCTCGCTTGGTCATTATTTAGTTACCATTTCCAACTGTTGTTTTTGTTTATTTGTCGATCACTTTGTTATCTGAGTGAATGTTAATTATTGTGAGTTTATATAGCTGCTTACCTTACTAGTCCATTGAAGCAATGATTAGTAAACCTGACTATAGCGTCGGTATCATAACAAGCTTTTTGATATATATTTTTTATATTTATTTGGTCTGTTCTGACATTCACGTAATGTAAAAGAAGAAACCAACCTAAGTAAATGAGTTATTGATGTAGGTAATGCCAGTCAATTGATATTAACGACAAAAATGTGGTATGAACTGACAGGTTATAGATTTCTGATGACAGTTGAGTAGGGTGTACTGCTCCGTGTCAGGACAAGAGCCAGCTCGTTGATGAACTTGTTAGCCCGAGATGGCGCAATGTTGGCGATTAACGGCATGATAACCTGTCAAATCCTTGTCAGTCAAAATTGTGCTTTCGGTCTGAGCATACAGTAGATAAGAGCATTGTTGCAGCGCCGAATAGCAATGAACCACGTAAATGGGGGTAAAATTATGTAAAAGAGCTGTAAGTTTGCACGGTGCAGCGTCTTTAATTATATTCATGTTATAAATACGAAAATTATTCGTTCTGGCACGTTTTCGCGTAAGAACTCCTGAATTGATTATAATAAAATTTAATATGGAGATAGGTTAAACTGTTATGTTTCAAGTGTTTCGTTGAAAAAAAAAATTATAAAACATACTATAGATCGAATTATTTATAGATTTGCTAGTTACATTTCTCTGAAATAACAACATATAATATGGACCTACGTGGACTCACTTAAAAACAATGATTTCTTCAGTCAAGTAACGAGATAAAAATAATTATGGACATAATTGGTTAGTTTTAATTTTTTATGAGTTCAAACATATGCCACAACGTTAATAAAGTATAAGTTAACAAATCTATTCTCCAAAGGCGTACTCTAAAAAGGCCATGTTTCAATTAGATATATTTCGCTATAACATGCAAAAATATAAGCACTGTTGAAAAACTGCTGAAAATATAAGCACAAAATATATCAACAGCTATATAAAAAAAATAAGTACTAGGTAAAATTGGGATGAAGACAGTCCCTTCGTAATAAGAATTTCCATAAATATATTACAGGGACAAAACGAAACAGATTTGATTTGTTCATAAAAATATCATTCATCCGTTCTTTTCAGCTAGTTCTTTAAAAAAGATGAAGAAAGATTCAAGAGAATCAAAATCCTTTTCACGAATTTTCATTTCAAATTGAATCGTTCAGCTTACGACAAAGGTACTAATATTCATTTTAATAGTCACAAAATATTGTTGTATAATATAATATTGGATATTGAATTTCAAAAATTCAACATAATTTTCGAAGCGGTTGATATTTTGCGGATTTGCGACTAGTGTAAATAACACCAGAGATTGATTCGCAGCACATTTCTTTATAAATATTTCGCTAGATCTTCGCTTGTGCTATTTGATATCGAAATAAATATCAGAAATAGATTATTGTGCGAATATGGCGATCGAAATATTGAGATCCGATGGATTCTTTTGGTACGCTATATCATAACGCTTCGAGAATACCTCAAATTTTGTTATAAATTGCGTATTGGATTTTAGTTATGTGTTTACTTGGTTCCATATCATATCTTCGACTTTAGTTACTTGAACACTTTCGTTGTTGATTTCAGGTCGCTACGGAGGTCTAAGGTTCAAATCCTGGGCCGTACTGCTGACTGTCCAGACTTTAATAATAATTTAATAAAACGATGAAGAAATCTAAATGCTTTAAAGTTATTCATTACTTTCTCTAAACCAATAATTATGTAATTTGCAAGGACGTTCGCACTCGTTCTAGTTCTCACTATGAAAGATTTGTGTTCAAACCTGTAACTATAAAAACCTTCATTGATGTTGAAGATAGATTAAACACCGATTTTTAAAATTAACCTTGATTCTTAGCTACTTAGGTTACATTACCCATCGGCATCCAGAAAACCTTGTCATATGTAAGTATGTAATTGTCAGTTGGTAAAATTAGAAGGAAGAAGGTTCCAGGACAAAAAACCTAGTCATTAATGTGACCAAGTAACTTCCCTGATAGGTTTCCTTGTAGTGAATGCCCTGACGAACATGGAATATCAAGAAGATCGGATGTAATTGGTACTCAATGCTATGAATCGCTTTCGAGACATAAGAATACGAAACACGAACTTCGATAAAAAAGCTATTACACAGAAAAAGATTGAATGGATCGTAATATTAAATTCGATACAAGTCACACTCAATTTTTAGCAGAGGCTCCTGACCGGGGCTGGCTTCTGAAAGTTGTACTGCTGCATGGATATCGGCTGCTAAACAGCAAAGGTGCACCGTTGTGGATTATGAAAACGATATAACATCATGTATATTTTCGTGAGGTAAAAGAAACGCATGGTAAACCGTTTTGAATGAGATCGGCAGACCTTTTTGAGGTCAGAAACGTATATTTGTAGACGTTAGCGACAATATTACACCAGATATTAAATATACTTTTCGCTATAGTTCCGCATTCAAAAACAATTGAAAGTCAATGATAATAAACAATATTAAAACGTCGGGTGCAATGTCCTATAAATTAGGTACCTGCTCTTACTTTAAAGGTACTCGTCAATTTCGTTCTCATCAGAAACAATATCGAAAAATCCGATAATTGCCTAATATAAAGCGATCAGAAAATTGAGATCCGCGGTTCGAGACGATCATAAGATTCTTAGAAACGAATGAAGATTCCGATATAAGCTATAAATGCTATATAACTTCTGTCTTACCCTTTTGATCGCCCTCTTATCTGATTCGATCCTGTCCTAACTGTGACCGACCTGTGAAAGTGCGTGTGATAAATCTTTATTAGGAACTGAACTTTGTGGACCTTTCCGAAAAAAACATCAAATTTCATTTGTACATGTAACGCATACAATTGTGCTTATAAAAACTGTAATGGTAACTTCAATAAACAAGAAGGTGTATAATTCACAATGAAAATATGAAATGTTGTGTTCATCCATTATTTCCGAGAAATCATTGACGAGAAGCATTCAGAAGGAACTAATGCTATAAGCAGAAGCGTCTCGCGGCAGCTGCTAATCGGTTTAATAATGAACTCGAGCCGTGAAGCCTGCAACGTGGAGATAAATTTGCTTAATATAAGCACGCGTATAATCCCAAGATCCAGAATTCTTGTTACAAGCTCAGAGTGTACAACAATAGGTAGTATTCACTGTTATTCTAACTCTGTTATATGACTGGTTTTTGCGTAGGGAAATCAATATCTATACCAAATAAATAGGATTTTCATGTGATGGGGACGTCGGAAGTCTCCGAAACCGGCGTGCATGTATTAAGAGAGTGATGAACGTGGACAAAGCACGACAATTGTGTAAGAATAGAGATGTCTGGCACTCTGCTCTCTTCCTACCCCGCAAGGGACCTGGCGTGAAGATATGTATGTATATGTAGGACATCAAGATCCAGTAGCATCGTATTCAAGATTACTGTATTGTCGATCGCGATTTTATTGTAATCAATTAAATGTTAACTGGCATTTTAGCTCAGATTCAACTTATCCTGATAATATTCCTAAAATATCAAGTTGTGAAAGGAAGTCATTTTATTTTTATATTTTAAAAATGACAATGGGTTCTTGAAGTAAAATGGTGAGAAATTTGAAATGTCTTTATTGTAATGTTAAGATTGTCTGATTGTGCAGTTAACATAGCATCACGCCTGTATTCTCCGAAGAGGCAGAGGAGCGTAGTACACTCCCACGTTTCATCAGTTAGGTTTACGTCCTATGGAATTGTGAGCTTTTTTCCATATAACAGGCACAGATCCAGATTCCGAGTCGCTACTAGAAATATTCAATAAAAAAAATCCATTAGTATCCGACCCGGAATTTGAACCCAGGACCTCGCGATTGGCGGTTGTAGTTGCAACCACTTGACCAACTAAGCAGTCGAATCTTGATCGTTTCAGATATATAAAGTCAAGGTTATAAACATCCTTGGTATGTATGATCCACTATTACTTTACTTGTGTATGTAACGTTTCGTTCATAAATTACGTATATCAAAACCACGCAGACGTCTCAGGGGCTCGACTGCGTTAATAAATTTGATTAGCATTAGTCGTAAAAGCCTTCATTGTTTTGATAATAGTTGGTTTTGCATGTTCGTCAACATAATTTAATTAAACAGTGCTCGCCAGCATTGTTTATGCCGATGTAGAATGTCAGCTTATTAATTTAATTTTCAAAGCCCTTTGACAATATTTTGAGTTGTCATGTACTTTTCTTCTTGATTTTATGAATTAGAATTACGTGTCATGAACATTTTGTTCAGGTCTGTTAATTGAATATATATTATTCAGTAAATTACATTAATCCACTTATTGTGTTTACTAACACCTTAAAACATCTGACACCTCTGACATCTGAAGAACATACATACATAGTTGGGTTTGTAATTTCTAGTTTGCCAATGTTTCTTTTCTTATTATTGGTCCGTTTACCTTCTTTATTGTAGACTAAGAAGAATCTTAAACTGCTTCCCAAGTAATAATTTTAAACGTAACATCACGCCTGTTATCCCCGGAGCATTAGACATAGGAGTATAGTACACTCCCACGTTTCACCAGTTACGTTTAAGTCCCACGGAATAGATGGTGAGCCTATTGCCATACACCGGGCACAATTCCAGACACCGAGTCAGGACTAGAAATTCTAAATTAGAAAAATCTAATAGCACTTGACCCGGAATTTAAACCCAGGACCTCCCGGTCGGCAGTCCCGCTTGCAACCACTCGACCAACGAGGCAGTCAATAATTTTAAACAACGACAAAATTATTATTTTGTCTTCTTCAATCCAAATTAAAGTCGAACTCTCTGGAATGTCAAAATTCAAGACACTAAACGTAATGCCATTGAAATATAAAATTACTCGTTTTCCAATTGAACCTTAGAAAAAAGGATATGTACAACACATTGAATATCTTGTTACTTTTATATTAAAGAAAACCACTTTTCAATTAAACATGGAGTATTAAATTTAGATTATAAACTTGCGATTTGGTTTTGGAGTAGTTAATCATATTAATTATTTGTGTTAATTCTAATAGAAGTTTCTAGGAAAAAGCGTCAGTCTTCATTGAATCACATCGGACACAATGTCTTATCTGAAGAGTCTTAAAGAAACAAATACGTATCTGTTTTGGTCGGGAATTCCTATATTATTATTGTGGAATTTTATTTAACAAAAGGCGAATGTTCAGTGTTCCATTTGTAAATAGGAACGCGTCTGGTTTCTCGGTGATTGTTTACACAATCGGTATCCATTGCACAGCGCGCCCATCGCAGTCTCAATTCAAATATTGTCGTTATTACACAAAATACTGTAATTTTCCTAACGGAATACAATTCGGGAAAAATAGATCCACAATAACATCAGTAGTTTTTCCTCTGCCTACCTCTTCGGGGATTGCAGCCGTGAATTCATGCTAGTATCAAGATACTATTCAATAATAATTATTAAAAGTCAAATAGGCTATTAATCAAAATTTTGTACGGCCATCTTTATACATGATTAAATCTTATTGATTACGTTTTTCGAGATAACGTAATTAGTAAATGAATTAGGATCAATTGGAAACCCTACAACATGAGCTCCTTCGGATCGCATGACTATGTGGGACGACGGAAACTTGTCAGGTCATCCCAATAAAATATACGTGAGTTAGTACCTACATAGTTAATCAATTTATAAAATATTATATTCTTAGGATAAAAAGATTTCAACAACTACCCCCATTTTAGACGCAGAAGAGGTCCCCCACTCCAAGCCAACACCGTTAGTTAATATAAGGACGGTGAAGAGCACGTCTCAGCCACTTTAGCGCGAGCAGTCAAGTAGTTAAAATCACATCGAAACTCTGCCTGATTTTATTTAACTAAATAATTAAGTCGATATTGAATGTAATTATCTAATATCTTAATAAACATTTCTTTTCTGCTTCTGGTCTTTAATTTATAAGAATATACTAAATAATTTTCTAACACCAACAGTCCCTACAATTGTGTTCGACGTCGGTTGTTAATTAGTTCTTAATATTATAGTATGTATGGATATATTATATACAATCAAAAAACCGTAAACAAAATGTAACATCACGCCTGTAAACACCGAAAGGGTAGGCAAAGGAGTGTACTATACTCCCACGATCCACCAGTTACGTTTAAGTCCCGTGTAATAGGTGGTGGTGAGCCTATTGTGATACACAGTGTACAATTCCAGACTCTGAATCACTACTAGAAATTCTAAATTAGAAAAATCCAATAGTACCTTTCCCGGATTTGTACCCAGGACCTCCGATCGGTAGTCGCGCTTGCAAGCACTCGACTAACGAGGCATTAAATAAATAAATAAATAAAATCCACACGATGTTGATAGTAAACTCAGTAGATTCGAAATGTTCATTTTTACATAAAAGAAATGTGATTACATTTGATGTCTTTTCTAAATGCTTAATATTTAATAGCTTGCAAGCAACAAAGAAAAATATTAGCTGAAATTGCCTTTTAAGTTCAAACGCGATCAAATTAAAAATTCATTCAGAGTTCATTCATCAAAACGATTAAATTCTCGCATTAGGAAAGAGATGTGCTTCGATCTCATTTAATCATTTTATGAAAAATGTTCTATTGTGCTTCAAATAAAATGTATGTATCTTCACTAATGGACGTAATTGACTCCGATATTTGGTTGGATAGATTTTGAAATATTTAACAGATTTTAAAATTAAAATATATTACCGTTTTTTGTACTATGTCACGTGAGTCACGTACGAGTATCACGTAATATGTCACGTGAATGTTTAAGCACATGATTATATAAGTATCAGCTCGACTCACGTATGTTATTCGGGATTATTATTAAGTCCTTGATCATGGCTCCCGCCAATTGTAGCCAGGTCGAGGCAATGACTACACAATTCTAGACCAAAATTGAACTCGTCTATTAAGTGGACAACCAGCAAACATCTCTATACCGTATTATATAAGTTCTTAAAACTTTGAAGGTCAAACCAACTATAAGAGGATTTGGAACAATACACGATAACCACGTTCAACTCTGTTAAATTGGAAAACTTTTTTCTTGGCTCCCGGTGAAAAAGTTAATTTTCATTAACGCGAAATTACTTAGAACTGCTTTGTCTTAACTAGCAATTGTGACGTCGAGAGCTTGTCTTTTAAAGAGTTAGACTGTAGAAAAAGTATTGTGCGATTTCATTTCTGATAAACTAATTGCATTTATTATTGAACAGTGAAATAAATGCTAAATTCTAGACTCTAAGCTTAGAGTTGCTGATCATATTAAAATGA
>DWFT01000340.1:0-12413 GCA_018246795.1 Microceris patrobas patrobas
AGGATCGAACCCAAGACCTCTCGATCAGCAGTCGATTTTACGACCATTCGACCATCGAGACAGTAAGCGGATCCCAAACAAATTAATTATAATCTCAAGCAATTCGTTACACAAGTCGGTGGACTTGTTTGTTAAAAGATAGCTTCAAATCCTGCAAAATGTTAATAGCAACTGGTATTTATTTACAAATTATATTCGAGACTGGCAATCGTGCAAAAACTGTATTATTGTAACATAATCAAAGCTTTGTATAATATCGAACGTACCACGTCATCTGCCCACCCTTTTCTCACCCCAATAAAGCTCTCTCGCGCCCGTCCTCCCCTAAACTAAATTCTATAACCACATCTGTTTTGTAGACACGAATGAAGATGATTTTCATCCCACGCTTTATTGATACAACCTTTATCGGAGCAAATATTTATCTCAATTGTGAACAACCTTTGACCTATCGCAGTGAGCTGGTGATTCTCAATAACTTTTCGCGTATTTTTCCACCTAAACACGTTGTATCTAGTTCGCCCACGCGCGTTAGTTTGTTGGAGAGTTCTATAATATCAAATAACTGTTACGGATTTTTTTTTCTCCCCGTTTCGACACTATTAACTTTGTCTCTATTCCATCCTCGTGAAAAGAAAATTTACGATTTGTCAAAATTATGGAAATTATAATGACATATAAATTATCATGAATAATTTTGAGTATACCAGCGAAATCAAATAGGAAATCATTTGAGGTTTGATCGAATATCAGAAATATTTTCATATCTGTGTGAAGCAAACGTAAACGGATCTTGTAACTCTGCGTATAATATTTATTGAATCATATATATGTGAAATATAATTCAGTTTTAAATTGTAGTACTACAGATTCTTTGTATATTAAACACCGAAAATTAAGCCCTAGAAAAATCAACCTTGAAGATAAATAGATAATTGCCTTTTTACCTAGTTTATTCAATTTCAGAAAGAAAGCCAATGAAAATAAATCAAATTTAATTTACTTAATGTCCATTCGTCGTTACTTTAATGAAAATCGAACATTGAATAGTAATAGCAAAAACACATATTGCAAATCGTATGGTTACAATAAAAACACATATTCTAATTCTAATACTATGATTATTTGTAAAGAAATAAATTTTATTTATAAGTGTAGCAAGCTTAGCTTTGGAACAACGGCACACGCTATAAAACCAAGAAAACTTCTGTTGGTTTCGTTTTCAAATTCATGACAATAATTTTATACCAGTGCTGTTCTTTTATTCAGACATGCGAAGTGGTAGATCGAAAATATGTTTTCATTTGAACAATTTATTAAAACTCATCAAATTTCATTTTTAATATTGTCGACGTTCATAAAACATTGTTACTCTCACATCGACGGAGCAAAGGTGAGTCGAAATTTGAATGATTCAGTCGAAAACAAATAGAAATATGATTGATTAAATAAATGTATACCTATATAACATGTAATTGTCTTCATAGCTTATAGTTTACATTACCAAGTATAGTTTATTACAACCAAGTAGGTATAGTTTATTACATCCTTCGAACCTTTTTGAGCACAGTTTTTTCGATCAATCTGTGTTAGCTAAAAACCGCTTTGCTAATTAATAAGATCATAATGGTTTAATGCTGAATGGTTTAAGCTCATAATGGTTTAATGCCATTCAAAGCATGAAATTCTAATATGCACTAATATGCTGATCACGGCTAGTGCTTTTAAACTTCGGACGTCCAATATAACGTCGTGGTTGCTTCGCAAAACCAACTTACAAGTATTCTTGTTTTATATGTCATTATGTAATCAACGCTCCTTAATGTATCCAGTTAGAAGAGGAATGCAAAATTGCGGATATCTGTCGTCACGATCAGGTTCCAATGTGCGGGATGGACTCTTGTGGCGAAATGCGGACCTTCATTGACACCTGTGATATGCATGAATTCAACTGCGATAGCAAAAAAGGTAACAAGATCCCATTGTACGAGTATGTATGCGTGGCCATATCTTAGAAGACGATTGTAATAATAAATCAAATGATTTACATATACGAATTGTAGCAGCAAAATTTGTAATAGTATCTAATGAATTTTAAAGTCTATATTTTTAACATCAATCACAACATGCTTAGAAAATGTAAAAACAAAAACTAAGTTATTCTACAGCGCTGGGGTTTAAGCTACGAGTAGGTAGCATACCTAATACCTACGAGACACGACTCCAGAACTTTACCTCTTATAAAAGTGCGACGGAAAGAAACATTTCCTGTGAACTATGATGTCAAAAATTATTTGAAAGATCCTATTTGGAGCTACTTACTACTTAACACAAACTTAACTACAAAACATAGAATCGTTCCGTCGTTCGTTCCGAATCGTTGCCGTCCTGCTTTTATCGATTTTCTGTGCTTTGATCAAATGAACCCTTCTACTTGGTTCGTTCGACCGATCGATCGGCCATTAATTAATATTGAATTGCTTTTTACATTGTATTCAAAGCACAAAAAATCTTATGATAAATTGGTGCTAAATTAGCGCTAATTGGCACTAGTTACATCCAAAAAATGTTTCAATTAAAGTAATTCAATTATAATTTAATTAAAATTACTTTCTAAAGAAACAAAAACAGACTTAATTCAACTAAATAATAATTTGGAAAGTTATGTCGTTATTTTACAGATTTCGTTCAAAAACCGATACACGAGTGCTGGGTCACGTGTAAAAGGGGGAGAAGTTTCAAGAAACCTGAATACGGCGCCGATTGTGATGTACAGAATTTAGTATAATTTATAAAGAATGAAACGCAAACTTTATCAACACTGTTTAATTTAATAAATTATTAACATATTAGAACAATAACTTACTCTTTGCACTTATTGTTCGAGATCACAGTTCGTTTACTTATTTTATAAAACAAAAGAAAAAAATACTTAATTACAAATCCTCATTTTTAGGTCATTATTATTAACCTAAATAACTGTTAATAAAAAAGTATTAAATTACTAAAGTAAAACTCTCATACCTATTTACAAAACTACAACCACACTTTTACTTAAAATTAAATATTAAAAACAAAACATTAAAAGTAAACATTAAAAATAAACATTAAAAGTAACAATTAAAAAATAAACATTAAAAATAAATATTAAAAGTGTACAGTGCAAGGTGACGTTGAGAATGTAGGTATTAACAATATTTACAATGCAGTTAATCTCTTAAAGTAATTAATTAAAACCCAACACCAGAATTACAAAATTATAAATACATATGTATATAGTATACTTTGTACTTATGACTGTTTGTACAATACTTAACAAGGGTGAGCGTGCCAAGGATATTACATGACTGATAGGTGTATATAGCATTCATTCCGAAAATACCAGTATTATTCACGTGTCTGATTATGACTGTTCCAAATTTAATGTTTGTCCAGGAAACCAGCGTTTTTGACGATATGGTAAATCCTTTCACGTGGAATCTTCTCAGCTTCGCGTTCCACCACCTGCATCTCTTTTTTAGTAAACCAAGATTCCTTAGCAAGACCTTCGGCGATAGAAGGGTTGTCATAGAAATCTCTGGACTTCAGAAGTTCTCGTGGAAGCAAGGCTTCGCTTGCTGCATTCTGTACTACGGCTGGATGAGCATGTACGACTGGTCCAGATTCCTCTGCATACTGAATGCCAACGGGTTGTAAGGGTTCAGCGAAGAGTAGGCCGGGACGGGCCTGAACTGCTGCCAGGATGGCTGCTAGTAGAACGATACAGCGCATATTGAGCTACAAAAAAACCATAATAATTAGCTTCATAATTATTTACATTATAATGAAAAACCAAAATATCCATAGTAATAAAAAAAATAGATTTGTTCATATTATACGTTTCTATTACCGTTATTTTTACGATTCAGGAGCTCTTGAGATTAATTAGCATTAAACCTATATCAAACTTTGCTTTACTTTCTGACGTTTTTTCTAATAAATTTATAGGTATAAAATATAAAGAAAATATTTTTTGATTTTACAGGTGGTCATATAAACGATTTTTTTTAAATTATGTACTGTTAATTGACGCAACTGAAATTCGCATATTAATGTTAAATTTAATGACACCCTTATATCTGTCATGAACATTCCTAACGGAATTAGTACAATAGTTCTGATTTGCATATAATCTCCATATAAAATTAAATTCCGCGCGTATTCCATGTAATTCATATGTATTTTTAATTTATTATTACTACACTGCATCAAATATAACAATTACTGAAGTTAATAAATAAATTAAAAATATGTTGACTTTTATAAAATGTCGTGTAAGTAAAGTTCTTATTTTGAATTTATAGTCGTTATTGAAGTTATAGTATTTAAATGTTAGTCTATTAGAACAAAACCGACAGCTAATGTATTTTGCTTGCTACCAAAACATGGTTAAACAATGCGATGTTTGGGTTTAACGAAAAAAAAAACAAGTACTATATGTAGGTGAGGCCTATGTCCAGCAGTGGACTGAGATAGGCCGATGATAATGACGATAATGATGAAATATAAGTACAAAAGGCAAAAAAACTGCAGGCAGATGCTGGATGTAGCAATCTGAGGATAGGGCGCGATGGTGGTCATTGGGGGAGACCTCTGTCCAGCTGTAGACTGACAAAGGCTGATGATGATGATGATGATGATGATGAAATACAAGTACAAGTTTTACAAATTTATACGCAATGTGGAATGTGAAAGGTTGAGAAACCAGACTCCATTAAATATAACTTGTATGGATTACTTGTGATTTTACAACATTATCATTGAAACTTATTATGTAGTTTTTTTAATTAAAATACAGTGTCTAATTAAGCATATTATGTGACAAAATAACCCATTTTAAACAACGTAACATCACGCCTGCAATTCCCGAAGATATAGGCATAGGAAAGTAGTACACACCCACGTTTCATCCGTTACGTTTAAGTGCCATGGAATAAGTGGTGAGCCTATTTCCATTCACCTAGCACAGATCCACACTTCGAATCACTACTGGAAATTCAAAATTAGAAAATTCTAATAGTACCCGATCCGGGATTTTAACCCGGGACCTCCCGATCGGCAGTCGCGCTGGCAACCACTCAACCAACGACTCAGTCAAATTTTAGGCATTTTAAATATCCCGAGGCATTTTGAATAATATATTCCGAAATTATAACGAATTATTTCAAAAGATAAACCTATTTGATAATATGTTCATTTGTCGTCATTGTGAAGTATCCAACATAACATATTCCAACGCTTTTTTAATACAAAAGAACCGGGACATATGTTTCTGAATAAATATGAAAATGCTTATAACGACACAGTGATGAGTCTTTTCGTATCAAGGTTATTTAGTATGTAATAATAAACTGTCAAGAACGATATTCTGTTTTGCTGCCTCAATTTATCTAATATTTATAGCACTGTTGTAGATAATCTATTTTGTATACTTTTCTGTATGTTTTTCTCTCTGCGTACAATTGTACAAGTTGTACAATTGTTGTACCCATTGTACCAATTGTACAATTATTACATCAAGATTAAAAAAGTATTTACATGTCTATAAAGTAAGTATACGAGTAACATACAGATTTTTTTTTATATATAAGTTTACATTTACTTATTCATCAGTAAGACGAACACCAGTATTTTCTTTCCTTTCTTTATCTTTTATTTTTAAGTGATTATTAACAATATATTCTAAAACTTTTTATAATGAAGACAAAATTACGATATGAATAAAACCTAAAACTTCACTAGAACGAATAACAAGATTTTTATGATAATCTTATAACACATATATTCGAACACATTATTTATAACAACACAAAATCACACATCACTGAACAAGAACAACACTTACGTTTTGTGTCACGGTCACTTGGACTGTCAACAGTGTCTGCGCACGCGCATGCACCGAGCTCAATATATAGCTTTAAGCAACCTTCTGCTCGCTTCCGGAACAACTAATGGTCCGAGTCTTGTGATTCCACTCGCTCAGCGTACAATAGGGTAGTGGTAATTTCGGATTACTTAGCGAAAATCCCAAAAATATGAGCTGTATAATATCCGTTGAGATTACATAAGGTAGTGGTATATATAGTTTTGGATTATCGGAAGTCCATTATTTAAAATATAAAAATATAAACGCGTCGACCTAGCTAGTTGTTATTTAATTATTTAGTTTACATCTGCTGGGTGTCATAAACAAAATAGAAGAATGTGTTTTAGTAACACAGGAGTTCCACATTCAAAATTAATGTCAACGTTCTATGAATAAGCTTGTAACGCTTCGGAAATTGCAAAAGAGCGTTTGGGTAGCAAATAAAATTACCATATTATTTCAATTACAATATTAATGAAAATAAAATTACAATATCGATATATGACTCTAAATATATTATTAATCTTAGCTCATTATTGAAATTAATTCTCGTCAAAGGTTATTTTCAATTCACACTACTATATGCTCAATACATTATAGTCATTTTTTTAAATTCTGCTAAACGATTGCTTTCTAAGAATTGGCATATTAATTTAAATAAAAAATGTTCAAGATGGCTTGGTATAGTTTACAGATATTTTATTTTTATAGGTAGCCTAGCTGCACCTCAGTTACCAGTACTATCAGACCAGATCGTTATCAAATGTAAAACCTATTGCGAAATACTTAGTTCGACTATTAGAGTTTTGTATCTAATCTCAAACCATTCTAAATTTACTCGTATATGCAATTGACATCTAAAAACTAAAATAGGTCACTCCACAAGTGTTATAATTTCTACATATTTTGTACATATATTTTCAAATGTAAACATAATATCTGGCAACATCTCTTAGAGGCAGGAGCATGCACAGAGAAAATACTACTGGCACCGGTATGGTATTCTCTATCGTATCATATCAATAAAACAATTTATTTTTAAACCGGATTATTGTACTATAAAAATATGTCTAGGCTAATATTAGCGGAAGCAGGAAATGATAGGTCAATAGTGCGGAACTATAATCGTTTATTATATCTACCGTCAGAGGGCGAGGTGATCTACTGCGCGGTTCTTGTAATGTATGTTAGTAGGTACTTTGTCCTAACCTTATATATGCCCTTAAGGCTAATAGCGCTAGCCACGCTTATGGCTAATGACATGCAATTGTTCAGTCAAAACTCAAAAGTGACTTAAGAGAAACTTAAGTCAAGGACGAGCATCTTTGTAACATTACGCCTGTAATCCCCGAAGAAGTAGACAGAGGAGTGTAGTTACAACTTCACGTTTCACCAGTTACGTTTACGTCCCATGAAATAGGTGTTGAACGTATTCCCATATACCGGGCACAGATCCATACTCCGAGTCGGTACTAGAATTTCTAAATTAGAAAAATCCAATAGTATCCGACCCAGGATTTGAACCCAGGAATATCGTAAGAAATATCGTAGGGTAATCTGCATACCTTCGACGAGTACATTGGGAAAATGATTTCTAAGGCTATAACTGTTTATATAAGTTCTCTCAAGTTTAGCGGATTATTGATGAGTTGATAATGCAAATGTTCATATGGGACGATAACCGTATGCCATTGACCTGGATAAGTGATGGTCAGATTTCAAAACTGATATAAAAAAGAACAATAAAAAACAGTCATAGCTCATTAGAGAGAGAGTATGTATCCTTGCTGTCCTTACGTAAGGGTGGACTTAATTGATATTAACAATCGGCAGTCATGTGATAAAGTGGATAGCATTATTTGCGGAATCCAGATCAAGGTTGGAACGTTGGAAATTACGACAGCTCCACACTCACGCGAGGGCTGAGAGCACTCGAGCGCGACTCGTCAACTGAGTGACACTCGAGGCATTTTTGGTGACCGTAAATAAGGGCAACGTCGTAATTATATCTGAAATAAATTGAGTTGTAATATATAGTTTCTTGTGTAATTCTAGTAAATATGAGATTATAAGTTGGTATAAATGAAATACCTACGCGTACATGCTTTATTATTAAATAATATGTTTAAGGTTTATTTGCAAATAATGCTTGATTATAAGCCGAGTACAAGGTGCGATAGCGTACATTGGGGCCTCCCCGTGTCCAGGAGTGGACTGAGATAGACTGCTGCTGATGATGATGATGACTAAGTTTGAATATATGTTGTTTTTGGGTAAGTTTAACATTATTCATAAATAGTTTCTGCTTCAGGTCACGAAAGAATGGAACTCTATATTTCACTATTCATCTCACATGAAACTGTTTAAAATAAGAGTGAATAAGCACTTTCTACGGAAGCGTGTTACATCTCACTTTTAATTAGTTGATATTGTAATCAAACGCGAATCTAACGCTATTAAAAACAGAATGGTGTAATGATCACCAGTTGTTTCGTAAGTAAGTTTATCATTGAAATGATCACAAGTACGTTTATCATATGTCTCATTACTGTAGAACAGACTACTAGGCAAACGAGACAAGGCCTGTTCTGTAGTAATAAGTACTATAGATCAGGTGATAGTTAACTTGGAAACAGATATCCGTACGTAAACTGCAGAAAAACATTTATGACAGTATTATTATTAAACAAACAATGAAGTACGCGGTATCGAAGTTTTGAAAATTTAATTAAACAGTATTGCTAAAATTAATGTCTGTATTAAGAATATAATACTTCTACGATATAATTATGTGATATAAATATTATGTGAATACATTTTTGTGTTGTATCACTCAGCGAGAGTATAGAGTAGACTTCAGTAGAGACATACAGATTAGCAGTCGAATTTAAAAGCAATTCGCTATGCTTTCAAGTAGTTGCGCACTTCGAGTGCAAAAAAGTTGCGTTTGCAATTGTTGCAATTATTATAATGAAATCAATTTAAAGGGAATTACAATTGTCTAGTTATTGTGCTACTATTTTTGGACATTCAGTATTTAATGTCATAAAGAAATAACTTAGAAATTTGATTAAAGCAATTTACAATCCTATTGTTGTAGCATTGTTATTGTCGTAGCTTAGTGGGTATTCTGAGCGGCAGTCACCTAAGCAAACAATCAAATAAATGTTCCAGTACAGCCTTCAAAAGTAGCAAACACATATCTGCCCAGTTAGTAAGCCAACTATAACCCCTTTATCCTATTGTACGTGGGAACATAACCATGAAGATTTAATGCTTTTTTACTGTGTTTTATTAGAGCAACAAATATTTATTTATTACACTTTGTTATTTTACATAAAAAGCGAACTAAATGCCTATTGTCATTCTCTACCAGTCGACACTTGGTGGAGGTGAGAATTGGCAGCGTCTGAAAGAATTTAAGAAAAAAATTAAATAAATGAGCTTCAACTACAAACGAGTACATTCTATTAATACCTACCAATTATATTTGTGTGTAGAAAAAATGAAGATACAAAAATGAGGAATGCATTTTTTACGTATTGTCATCGAATGTCCATTGACTTGGTGACATTGCAATGACACCGTACAATATCGAGACATGCATGAACATGCTGTGTTGTACATTGTACACCACAACCGTACTGTTAAGCAATACTTGAACATAAAGCTACGCTGCCTCAAGACATACGCAAAGGTTGTTTATCGTAATGAACCATTGTTAATACGTATAAGTCTCTGTCATAGTAGAATGAATTTAATATATTAAATGCGAAATAGAAATTTATTATAGATGATGAATATAAATATGTATTATATTTGATCGTATTCATAATACCACCTTGTAGTGACCAATACAATGGTAAAGCCGAATACCTACTTAATATACGATCTTGGATTCAAATAATATCAGTCTTAGCTCCATATGACGGTCATTTACTTCATCAAATTATAATACATATATGTATATATTATTAAAATTAAAACATTACAAACTTTAGCCTGAAATAAAAAATCGTGAAGAATTAACGTGTACACAGTTCTATTAGCATTCTTAAGGCATCATCTGCAGTTGGGGAGCATGGCTGACTATAGCCTTAATCTTCTCATTATGAGGAGAGAGTCATGTCTAATAATGGAAAGCTAAAGGGATTGATGATGTTAATAATGGAGATGATTTATCATAACATGTTCAAGGCTTTTCATTTTATATAAACATAAAGTAAATTCTATTTTGTTTAATGAATATTAACGACCTAAATAACATCTTATTTTAGCATAGGTCAATAATCTAGAGAATAAAAGATTAAATAAAAGATTTCTTCTTCCAGCCTAAATTGTAGTTGACGCTCCTACACACGAAAAGCGTTTGCGAAAGTGCGTCCGTGGTTGTGTGTGATGTGATCTTATGTGTGTGTGTGTGCGTGGGTGTGGGCGTGTGTGCGTGGGTGTTCGCGTTGATGCAAAGTAAATAGAGAGACTAATAAACAAATAAAGGGTCCCAGCGTGTCGTATAATAACAAATTATAATGTTTACCGTCAATATTATTATTGTTAATGGAGGAAGAAATAAAATACCGGTTTTAGATTTCCGATTTAATAAATTTACGTTTTTAACGTTGTAGCATTAATTGGTGTACGTCTTATTTTATCAGAAGTAAAATAATGCTAAATAGTAATACTAAAATACTAAAATACGAAATAGTAAGACTTAATTTTTTTGTATGCTAATGCCAGACGTTAATTTTGCAAATAAACAAGGAAAATATTATTTCATATGGCCATCTTAAGAGAAATCTTTTTAAGGGAAATCTCACCAACATTGGTTCTTACTTCTGTCTCATTCAGTCATACTTTCCTTTTAATCTTTTTTCAGTCTCTTGTGTTTTCTTTTTTTTTTATACGCAACCTTGAGGCGACCCGTTTTCACCAGAATTCAAAATTTTTCTTTTCATTTTCTTTAGTATACTATCTTGTAGGTATACCACTGCTGTTGTAAAGAAATATACTTTCCACTGCTAACTGTCTTTTAAAATGTTTTGACTTTTATTGCTATGTTCGTACTTCATAGTACTCCAAGGCAACTTACCTAAAGAGTTTCTCTAAAACTCATCAACCTGAGTTCACATCATTTTAAATTACATTTAAATCCACAACGCCCGCTCGGGAACTCTATGGCAATCAACCACTAAACCTAGAGCCCAAATTAAAATTTTTGTCTTCATGATGTTAAAAAAAAATTATAGTATGTGCATCTAAAAAAATCAGTGTAACTCTTTTAATAAATTCCGTACCGTTATTAGACATTTTTAAGTAGGTATTATTTTTAAGTATTATCTATTATTGGGTTCACATCGTCTTATAAAAAAAATGTCTTATAAACAAATGCCTCATGCATATAATCTAAATAGTTAAAATATCGGTATATTGATACCCACACAAACATGATAGTACTGACGGTCATACGACGGGTAAATATAGTTTGCTCTGCTTGTTTGCTATATATCTGCCTAGTCAGGAATTGAAGCCGCAACAATCTCCACAGCATACTGGTACAATGACCAAACTCGGTAAGTGGGCATATTTAATTTGTAAGTCTTAACTCACAAATTAAGTATGCGTACTTATTTAATGTGATAACAATAGTAAATAGTAGTATTTTAATATTAAGGTGTTTAAGGATTGTTTATTAAACAAGAAACCTAAGCTATTAGTAATGACTTAAAAAAATTACCGATGGAAAATAAAAGGTAAATAAACAAATAGACTCATAAAAATGCAGTTACAACTGTTCGACAATCGTCCGTACAAATGAATAAACTTATGTTACATAATCGTCGTTTAAACGAACGGCATTGAGCTACTCGTAATGTAACATTTGGCAAGAATGCAGGCCACGTGACGTAAGGCGCGACACACATGTGACGTGATTCGGTTTTGTATCTCTGTGCCTATGCTCTGGTTGCGTCTTATAACGAAATTACTTGGTTTTAATTTAGAGCGTTTATACTAAATAAATAAACATTCTTCAGCTGATTTTCTATAGATCAATCCATTTAAAAGTCGAAATACGATGTACGCAAAGTGGCTGGCAGAGGTTGATTAAGAAGAGCTTAAAATCAAGCCCAGTGGTGTGCGTTTTAAAGACCTATGTTGAGTAGTAGAAGGGTGTAGGCTGATAATGATACCATTTTAAAGAGGACGAATCAGAACGGTAACTGAATTTGAAAATTAAAATCAATCGCACCATTCGCATTGTCTTCATTTTTTTTAAGTCTCTACAGAAAATCCAAGGTTTTGTGTACATCGTTTTCCACTAGTGACGGTCAAATAACAAAACGTAGCCTGCCACACTAGGTATCTAAGGTTCACTTTAGAAAATGTTAACCTTTTTCAAAAATTTAAAATAAGTTGATACAATTAGCAAAGAAAACTTCGTGTGAAATTCTGTATGCCTTAGAATTTTCCATAATATTCTGGCGAGGTGTGTAAAATTCGACTCGTTGAT
>DWFT01000341.1:0-12411 GCA_018246795.1 Microceris patrobas patrobas
TTATAGCAGGGTACACCACGTTTAGGTGAGGTTGGCTTGGGCTCCTGAGATGGTGGTTGGAACTCTTTACACTGCAAAAAAAAGCACTTGTAATTGTGAATAATTTACTAATCAACATTAAAAATTTTGTAACAATGAAAATATTAATTAAAAGCCGTAATAAATATTATCACAGACTTGTGATACTGCCGTATACGAGTACGTATATTTACCGTTGTAGTTTATTATCATTGCACTTTCTGAAACAATTAAAAATTTTCTTGCATAAGTTTGTAAAACGTTAGATTTATATACATATCGAGTGGTTGAAAGCGCGACTGTTGCTCGACCTGGGGATTTAACTCAGGGTGAGTGTGAGTTAGATTCCCAGGTCGAGCAAAATGTTATTGGGTTTTCCTAACTTGAAATTCCTAACAGCAGCATGGAGTTCGACTTCGAGCCCGATATATTGCAATTGACTCACCATCTACTCCATTGTGAGACATATAACTTCGGAAATGTGGAATCATACTATCCCTACGCGGAAATCCAGGTTGCCAATTAATGAAAGAATTTATAAACAAAACTAATTTATAAGATATGCTCACATTTCTTTATTGTAGTTAGTTATTGCCGTCCTGATGAATTGCAGAAAAAGTGAAGTTTAAAAAATCTAATTGACAAATGCAAATTAAATATTTATTAGTTGATTAAAAGAGAAAAATAAACAGTATTTATTTAATGTTGGTTGTTAAACTTACCATAGCTATTTCTGGGAAAATTGTACTGAGGTTGAAATTAGCCCGGGAAGTGACTGGGAAACTCGCCAACGAGCGATCTACATTGTGATGACCCATATTTTGCATATTCGAAGACATCAAGTGACTGTTAAAGAAATCTGCTTGATATTGAGTAGGTATTTGATTTCCAACGTAATTAGGAAACGGTATATCGTCGGACATTATATTTGAATGTCGCTTTGCTGGCGTTTTATTTTGCCAAGGAATATGTGAAGTGTCGTTCCATTCTTCCGCTTCGTTATTTAGTTTGGATCTTTTACTTTGATATTTTTTACTGGATTCTTTTTTAGAACATTCTAGCTTATGTTTCGCAGCGGATTCTCTTCGAGTGCTTTTGTAACTTACAGGCAACTTGTCTTGATGGAATACAGTAGAATTATTCTTCATTTTCAGCTCTTCGTATTTATGGTTCGTATAATTACATTCAGCTGTCTGATTATAATCTATAAAGTCAGTAGGGAATGGCCCACTAGTATAGTTCCCGGCCATAATGTTCGTTCCACCCGGCATAAAATTTGAGTAAAAAGAATTGGATATCGTGTTAGTGGTGGAATTGTATAAAGTTGTCCCAGAAAATTGCTGTCCAGTGTAATTATTGTCCGAATAATCTATTATTGGTGGAAAATGTGACACTTGAGCAACGCTGCTATCTTGGGTTATGTTGAAATCATTATATTTCTGCGATGATGACATAAACTTCATATTGTTATCAAGACTTTTTTGACTACAAGTACCTCCACGAATTAAAGCTTCCGCTGAATAATTATTCTTCTGTATTTTGGTGGTTTTGTCCGTTTTATGGGACTTACTTTTAGATTGTGAAAATTGAGGCATGTTTTCATAGCTTGTTACTGGTTGTTTAGGATCGTTGAAAATGTAACTGGGCTGTAAGTTAGTCTCCAAACGTGATAACATTGCTTTCCGGTGCGTGTCATTTACGTTAGTAACATTTTGTTTAGTAGGAATCGCTTTGGCCGCCTCTATATTTGACCCGTAATAACGGGATGACATGTTGTCAGTAGATCGGTTCATAAGTTGTGTGACAGATAGAAAGCTACTACAGTTTTGTATATCAGCATGTGGAACTCTCTGTCCTATCATTTCAGTTTTCTTCTTATCATGAGGTCCTAATGCTAAGTCACCGACTAAAGTTGGTAAATTTATAGGTGGCGGGTCTATGCTTATTTCCGTAGTGCCGGCCGGCCTGGCTGTGGGCCACACTTGGAATTCCTCTTGGTTAGATTGCATTGGATAATTATGCATATTTATAGGAAAATAATTACTGTCATTATGTTCATGTTTCTTTGATACATGATTGACATGCGAATATGACAATTTATGAGTGTTCTTTATCTCTGCTTGAGATTGAGCACAATTATTTTGCATTGGTCTTATTTCTGATGTCATCCAGTTTATATGCATTTTGCTAGGTGACTTCTTTGTATTAGGCATTTGATGTGGTCCCGTAATATTGGAGGGTTTAGAATTATTACCAATGTTCACATCTACTGTGTTTTTTATTTCATATTGTTTTGTGACACTCGTTTTTAAATTAACATTGGGCTGTGGTTGAACTTCTGTGTGATAATTTTGCTTAGTACTATAATTTTTGGACAGATTTGGATTATTATATATAGAAACATCTTCCGTCCACGGATTACTTACCTGGGAGTATAAACTTGAAATTGTTTCAGGAAAAGACGTATTAGGTTTGCTTGGGCCATGATCCTTTTTGTTCGTGTTTGTTACGAGTGGCATATGGAAATCAGGATTGAAAGGATTATAGGATGTAGAATACGTAGTAGCGACTGAAGTTAGCATATTATCTTTGTTAAATGTATTTGAACTAGTTGTACAATTAACAAAGTCGAAGCTTTTATGAGACCAGCCTAGGTCAATATCATAAGTTAACCTGGATGATCCAATCTTCATAAGATTATCTTCTACGTTGCTATAATCAGATTTTTTCGTTGTATATTTCTCCATAGCGCAAGGATACAGGCCGAGACTGTTAAAATCATGGCCAGAGGAAATACTGCTTGTACTATAAATCGTGTTTTTCACTGTATTGAACGGATCGCTCTTGTAAAATATATTACTACTATTTACATAGTTTGATGTTTGATTTGTAGTAGTTTTATTAATGTTACAGTCAAATTCTATGCCAAAAGTGGACTCAGTAAGTGAACAGCTTGTTGATATCAGAGAGGTCATTGGCAAGTTCAAAAATGGATTCTCATTGGATGAACTGGTTACACTTGTGGAAATACTTGTTTTTGTTTGTTCTGACTTACTGCTTTCATTAGTACTACTTAAATATTTCTGTTCGTCTGTTTTATTTATTACAACACTTGTGTTAGTACTTTTAGTTGGCGATTTTATTTTGCTAGTCAATGATGTAGGTTTCTCAAAATATGGAACTGTATGCGGAGTTACCTCATTTCTTCTCAAGTTACCGTCTTTTGGACTAGAATGTGACGGATTTTGTGTGTCATCTGCAGGACTATCGGCTCGATTCCCACTGACTAGAGGGAAAGACATAAGGAAGGCAGCAGTTGGTGAAGCTGCTAACAACTCTTCTGCTAATTCTAATCTAGCATTCCCACCGTCAACGTTTTCACATATGGCTGTTTCCAAAATATTTGATAATTTTGAAGTTTTATTTTTTTCTTCTGCTATTGTTAATTTGTCTAATGAATTCTTACTATTATTCTTAATTGGAGTATCTAAGTTCCTTTCAATTATTATTGACTTCTCAGTAGCAGGAAGCTGAGGAGACTTTTCACTTGCTATGTCTTCAGTAGTTTTTGGTAAAGCAACCGTTTTTAAATCTATATAATTCCGATTTGACTTTATCTCACCATTTTTGCCCGATATTTTAACTTCACTAACATTAACAACAAAAGTATCATTTACTGTAGATTGTTCTACATTTTTTTCGACGTCATCTTTGCTATTTGTTGTATGTATAATCTTCACTTCTTTTTCAGCGATATCCAGTTTAATATTATTTGTTGAACATTCATCCTTTGTGGGTTCTTTACATGTTTCATTGCTTGATGGAGCTATTGTTTTATCTATCTTTTCTTCTGCTCTATTCTTTTTAGTCTTTTTGCTATTGACTTTATGCTTTGGATTGTTTTTCTTAGATTTTGTTGCTGATAAGGGCCTCGAATATGCAGATATGGGTAAAATATTAACCATTGTTGTTCTTGTAATGTCAGTACTATTTCTATTTATGATAGGTACAGATGATGGTTTATTTAGTGGCTGTAAATTTGTATCAACTAAGACAATCGTTGGTGGAACAGTAGGAAATATAAGGGGTCGCTGCGGAAATATATAAGGTGTAGCTGGAAGCATTACTAATGTATTTTCTTGTCCTGCAAAATAAAAAAATGTACTGGTGTACATATCCAATATATATCATATGTATTGATATGTTAAATGTTAAAAGTACAATGTAAATACATGTATAAAATTAGTTGGCAACAATGATGTTTTTTTTTCTTTTTTATATGGCAATTATTCACTTGTCAAAAAAAACTACTTGTGTAACTTGAATATAAAACAACCATCGTGCAATTGAATACTAAAGTTTTAATAAGTGTGTTTTAATTTAAAGTAAAATAACAACATTAAAGAGTTCTAATTGCTTAAATGTTAAAGCAGAGAATGCTTGAAATTATACATATCATTTCATTTGCAAATGTGAACTTGGAAGTTTTTTTACAGAAAATGTTATTTTTTTCCTAATTAACTCTTACCTTTTTTGGTATTACTGGATAATGGTAACAATTTAGGAAGTTTTGGTAATGATTTACCCTGAGACAGAGTAATGTTAACAGGTTGATCAGTCTTAGACTCAAGTAACTTGTTTGTTTCAGGTACATCTTGTGTTTTTTGTTTTGCCTTCTGCAGTTTTATTAACTTCTTATATTTTCCATCTGTAACCATTTTTTTATTATGTTACTACATTGGTTATAGCATTAGGACCAGGACAGTAACATGCTAAATTAACATTATTCATAGACAATTTCAACAGTTCAGGTATATTCTTATTAATATTATAAGGCTGTTTACATGATATATCAACTTTTAACATCATATTTGTAGAAAAGTTTTTCAGCTTAGTGGTATGTTTGTTCTGCTGAAGGATATCTTAATTCTTATTAGATTGCTGCACCCAAGATGAAAATAGAAGCAATGATAGCTTAGTGGTTAAGAATTCAGCCCCTCACTCCGGAGGTCCTGGATTCAAATCCATAGCACGCAACTCTTTAGAAAAGTGTGTTTTAAATTTAAATATCACTTGCTAACAGTGAAGGAAAACATCGTGAGGAAACCTACACACCTTAGAGTTTATAAAAAAAATAAATTCTAAGGTGTGTGAAGTCTGCCAATCCGCACTTGGCCAGCGAGGCAGACTATGGCCTTAACCCTCTTAATATAAGAGTAGACCCATATTCCAACAGTGGAATTATAATGGCTTGATTATGAAGATGAAGATGTGAATATGATGATGTACAGTTGTTAATGATCACTACAGTGAAGTCTGAAGCCTATTGCTAACATTTTGAGGTCCAAATACAATTGAGTATGACATGTACAATCTCTATAGATATATGATAAGACAATAAAATACTCACTTTGACTTTTTTTATTGACATATGACACCTGAATGCTCACATCCTTTTTATCTGATTTTTTTATTGCTTCCAATTTAACTTCTAGTGCAAGTAGCTCAGCTTCTGAAATATTAAAAAATCAATCATTGAGTATTTCAACGTAACTGCTTATTTCAAAATTTGTCCCAGATTTAATAATTTCGCCCTTGAGTGACATTGAGTGCTAGTCAAAAACCTCACATGTCAGAAACCTGTTTTATTGAGAAAAATCAAGATATTAACTAAGTCAAATCACGAAATTAATTGAGTTGAGTAAATCAAATTTTTGAATAAAAAAATTATAATCCACATTCCACTTCAAGTATTCAGAAAGAATAAGGTGTACATTTTAGTTTCTTTTATAAAAAATGTGTTTTCTAAGATTAAATATAAAAACGTAACATCATGCCTGTAATCCCCAAAAGGATTGGCAGAGGATTGTAATACACTTCCACATTTCACCAGTTATGCTTAAGTCCCAAGGAATAGATGGTGAGTGTATTGCCATATACTAAGCACAGATTCAGACTCAGAGGCATTCTAAATTAGCTAGAAATTCTAAATTAGTAAAATCGAACAAAACCTAATCCCGGATTTAAACCCAGGACTTTCCGATCAGCAGTCACACTTGCAACCACTCGACCAATGAGGCAGTCAGATAAAAATATAATTACAGAGTAAGATTAAATATGACAGTAACAAAGGTAGAACATAACATAAGAAACCCAGCACACTTTACAGTTTTTGATTATGTTCTCTTTGTTACCTACACTTGGCCAGTGTGGCTACCTATGGCCTTAACCCTACTCATTCTGGTAAGAGTCCAGTGTCCAGTAGTAGAATGATGAACAGGGTAATGATGAACTTGGTTTCAGCCACTTATTATATCAAGGATTAGTATTACTTCTCTAGTCATTCACAGAAAACCTTAAATTACCAATGCACTATTGTATACACAATATTAAGTTCGATATTATAAACTTACTTAGTTGAGTTTTTTCTTGGGCATAACTTGTTAAATAAATTATAGCTTTCTGGATAATTTCAATTTTGGGATACTGAATATTATCAGTTTCACTATCATTGGAATTGCTATTCGCTTTAATAATCGACTTTACAACTTCTCCTAATTTTGATATGGCTTCGTTAAACTTGTTACGCCTCTGACGCTCCCATTCTCTGCATTTGCTAAAAAAATAAAGTGCTTTAGTTTTTTATACATATGTTTATATATTTGTATAGGTAAATATATGTATTTAGTATTGTAAAAACGTATAATCAAAATATGTATTCAAAGTATATAACTGTGTCTTAATATTGTAGAAATTTATTTTGAAAGGACTTTTTGGCATCAGAAAGTTTAAGTTTTATTATATTAGGCACATTAGTTAAAGACTTTTATGTTTCATTCGGAGCAATGACGGTTAATATCGCCTAAGTTTTAATATATTTGTTTAAGTGATCAATTAATGTACATTAAGTTTTAAATACTAATGGATTCATACTAAAATATTTGATGATTTAGTAGTCTCACCTTGGGGTACGTTGTTTATTAGAAGTTTGTTGCATTTTAAATAATTTGTCATTTATGCCAAGTGCGTTATTATTGTATTATTTACAATTTACACCAATAACACCTAAATAAAGCTACCAGTTTAGCTATTAGAGTACTAACCATTTACCATACAGATACAAAATTGTTTATATGAATTTAAAGTCATTGACATATTATATGTAGATTAGAAAAGTCAGCCTAAATTGTGTCCATTGAAAAAAAGAGAAATCAAATTAGCTTTCTGTTTCTACTCGCGTACGCACAAGTAGCGCTACATATTTAAGGTGAGTTGCGTTGGTAGTGAGATGAGACAAAGTTAACGCGATCGTTTCTCTCTTTCTGAGCCATCGGATGTTGCCGCTTACAGGCAGCCGTATGTTTTCCCTTTTCTACATATCATATCTCTACGATTTAAAATCATAGATAGAACATGAAAATGTATCAATTGACAGTGACAGTTCTTTTTTGCTTTTTAAATCTGACGTATAAACCTGGGCACGATTATTTTAAAATATCTTTATACTATTTTTCAATAATATGTAATTATATTTCTGAATAACTGTCTGCCTAAAGTAGTATTTTATTAAATAGAGTTTAACGGAGACAGAACTGCAACTAAGTTTGTTTAATTTTTTTTTATTCCAGTGTGTATAACGTATCTTAGCAAATTAAGCTATGTTAACAAACAACATAGATTAAATTAATATCAAAACTTATTAGATTTCAGTTTACTTGATTAAATCAAACTAACGTTTCAATTTGATTATAACAATAATCATATTCGTTCATGGAATAAATTACGGCTGTTGAACTATGGAAACCAATTGACAATTTGAATGACAAGAATTCGGATTTTCCCGGATTGAAATTGTTGATGTTGACTCACATATTCATTGTGTGTGTATGCCATTTGGGGCTTTTTTAGTTTCGATTTCCCTATAAATATTCAACTTTTGTTTTTAGCAAGTGAGTAATTGTTCTTATCAGTGTTCGCAATTAATATCATTTGTTTCCTTCATTGTTAGAATTAATTTTGCTCGAGTTCGAGTTCATTGTGTGTTTGTGTAGATCGGATCGGATTCGAATTGCGTATTAATATTTTATTATCGCTTGGTTTAGGTTTGTCAATATGTCTCTGTACCCTTCTTTGGAGGATATGAAGGTGGATAATATGGTGCGGGCTCAACTGGCCCATCAGCAGGCTCCGCCTGCCTACCAGTCTTCGGCCGCCTATCACCAGCCCCCGCAATATATGCCTCAAATTACAGCACCTTCCGACGCATCCACAGCCCATGTATACCCCGCCCTGAACGATTATATGGGCCTCGAGTTATCCCCTGACGTCATTGCTCTGAACATGCCAGAGTATCAATTGCAAACCGTAAGCTCCCATTGTTTATTTGTTGTTGGAAAAATGGTTTTATGTAACAATTAATTTAGTATTAATAGAACCCATTTCATTTAATAAATATTTCAAATCTTTTTAGTAATTGATCTCTGTATTATGTTAAGAAAAAATCTATGCTATCGATGTCATGAATAGGATAATTAAAAGATATGCACTAAACTAACCTACAGTATATCTTTTAGGTTACACCAACTGGTACAATAAGCAACTTGATAGCACCGATATCCAATCAATCCACTACTTTGGCAAAGGCTACTGTAACCCAAGCTATAAGACAAGTGGTGCTCTGCAAGGATAGGGATGGCAAATGTGGTCTGCGACTCCATTCCGTGAATAATGGAGTGTTTGTGTGTTATGTTGCTGCTGGTAGCCCTGCTGCTCTTGTCGGGCTTAGATTTGGAGATCAAATATTGGAAATTAACAATGTTTCCCTGGCTGGTATGACCATGGACCACTGTCATGCTATGTTGAAGAAAGCCCCTGTTAATGGCATTGTGATGGCTGTTCGGGACAGGTAACGTTTTTTAACGAAATAGTTGCACTATTAATATAATTCTATCCATGTGATGATTGCCATTGATATGCTGTATTCCCACTGAATAGAAATGCTGTGACATTAAATTTAATAGGTGTGGTAGTATACATTATAATTATGTATCATTCAAAAGTAACTGTACTTGTGTGCCTGCTGAGCAATGGTTTCTAGGTTTGACCCGATTCAGGCAAAATATTGTTGTGTTTCTAACTTGTAATTCCCAGTACTATGTTGGATTATGGATTTGCTCCAGGTGGATGACATTAGGCTTAATTTCAATATAATGAAACTCATGTTCAATATAATTAATGAGCCTTTGAACCGACACATATGTGTGTCTCAGTGCTGTGCAGGTGAAAGTGTGGTAGGTGACTCACTATATGAGGATATTAAAATGCCTTCACTCTCACAATACATACATATGGCACAAACCAAGCACAATTCGGAAATATGATGATAATCTGTAAGAGACCTAATGCTTGTTAGTATAATATTCTTTAATCTAATAAGAATATATGGAGTATTCCAATGTGACTGAATATAAATTTGTTCTCCATTTTTTCAATTACCAAAGCAATTGTATCCTCTCTATTAAAAACATTTTTTTGTATTTTGAGCCCATGATACTACTAAGTTCAATATCAGTTGTTTTTGTGAGATAAAAGTTTAATAAAAACAAGTTACAAGAATTCCTAGATATGTATATATTAATAATAGTATAATTATTTCAATTGCTTATCCACAGAAATCAATAAGTATTAAAAATGATTGTAGTAATCATCAGTATAACCAGTTTAGATGTAGTAATGAAAAATGAAAGATTTTAAAGGGCAAATTCTTGAGGATTTCTATGGACAATTTTAGTATAGTATTGTAGTATAGTATAAGTATAGTATAAAATCATTGGATTTATTATCTTTCCAGACCTTTCGAGAGAACTGTTACTCTACATAAAGACTCCCTCGGACATGTTGGGTTCCAATTTAAAAATGGACAAATTGTTGGCTTGGTTAAGGATTCGTCAGCTGCACGAAATGGACTGCTTACTGAACATCAGCTACTGGAAGTCAACACTATAAATGTTGTGGGCATGAAAGATAAAGAGATATCAAAGGTTATAGATGATAGTCCATCCATTGTAAACATTACCATCATACCACATTACATCTATAAACACATGATAAGCAAGTGAGTATAAATGGCACTTATTGTATATATATTTTACATTTACACCCTGTTTATCATTACAATTTACAATGTGACGTTGACATATCACAGTGCAGACACACTGCAATGTGACTTGTGCACTGCAAATTCACAATTTGGAATGTAATTTAAGTCAATGTCCTATAAATGTGATCAAGTTTTAAGACTAAATTAAATCACTTAACTTTAGAATAACTTCGGCCAGAAGTATGTTATTAAATGACTGAAATTGAAAAATATCCTCATGATGATTTTTTATGTAATCTGATTTTAAACAACAATTACTTAAACTTTAAAAGAGAATCAAAGTTAAACAATTTAAATAGAGCAATTATATTTGTAAAATATAACCTAGCCCATGACCATGTTCTACTATTTCATTACTAACAATTTTTCCGTTATGAAATAATGTGGTTATTATATTAATTGCATCATGTGATGTACGTGTGTTTGTATATGTAGATATGTATATGTAGATATGTGTGATTATTATTCATTTGTGCACAAAATGTGATATCATAATTGAGAAATGAATCTTGATTGAAATAGAGATATTAATGTAATAATTTTTTTTTAAGGATGTCTAACTCATTGTTCAAAGACCTGGACCGCACACCCGCTGTCTAAAGAATGGTATGGACTTCTTCAAAACATACATGTCTATTTGGATGATATATTCTAAGATCACGAATTTTTGTATTACAAGCAACTTTATCAATTAACACCATGTCCATTTATTATTTACGAAATTTAGATAACTCAATTTCTTAGTATTTAGAGTTTAGTCAGTAAGGCTGTGAGAGTATGGAGATTCTGTTCTGCAGTTGAAGAGTTGGATGTTAAGTCTTTAACTGGTGTGTTGTCTTACTTTTAAATGATGATTTGTAATATTGTTCTTATAACTATTATCAAATTGTAATATAAAATGTATGTATTCATATAATGGAAGACTTTAGGTATGTTTGTTATATTTTTAGGTCTATATCATTTTGTTTTGATATTATTGGACAAGAGTATTTTTTTCGGGAGTTCACATTCCTTTCATAGTTTTGAGATTTAACTATTATATCTATAAAAGATGGTACTCGCTAAGTGTTACATATATCGCTAATCTCGTTATCCTGCAATTTTTGTATTTTTAAATATTCCCTTTATGTGCTAAGTAGTATGTGTCCATAGATATGTCTAAGAGGTAATTAATTATACTATGTATAAATTATGATGAAAATATTCAATCCACAGATGCCATTATGAAATGTTCACTGATAATATTAGTAAGATTTATATTTAGCCTTTTGTTATTAATACGAAAACGCAAGTTGCAAAATCTGTAGCTTTATATGCCTTTGTCAAGTTTTATATCCATATAATGATGTGAACTGTATTTTTGCAATCAAAATAAATTTAAATTAACTTTGTTTTGTTGATTTTACCACCCAATAATTAATAAATAAAAAACAATAATTATTAATATTCAAATATATTGAATATTACAACTAGTTTAATCAGTTACAGAAGTACATAATGTACGGTTTCCTAATTGGATTAAATCACTTATAACCGACCTTAATGTCTATCTTTGTTCATAAATCTTTGATTTAGACGAATCATAAATATTTATTCGTGATTTTATTACGATTTTTTGCTAAAGCTCATGTTTATATTCCAATCGTTTTACGCTTTACTGGAGTAGAATATATCAAATGGATTTTCGAAAGTCCAATTTGGTTTCAGAACAATTTCTGGACACGACCAAGACTTTGGTATGAAAAAGCTGTCATTTTCGGTTGGAGGGCAATTTTTGCGGGCGAAGTACTCCATCGCATATAAACTCCACAAAAGTCCTGAAATGAAAAATGTTAAAATTTTAAATTTCCCGTTGTACCTGGCCAGTTGTAACGTGCCATGAGCGTCCCTAGGTTAAGATAATTTAATGGTAATGCGTAGGTAACTAACTAGGTATGATTAACACGCAGTAACACGTGTTAAGAAAATGGACAATATGATTAAATTTAGGGTATTCAGCTTATGATATTATTAAATCGAGTAAATTATTGTTTTTCGCTAACAATCCTAAAGCAACAATACCTACTATTTTAATTCACGAAGGAGGATGGGAATGTGCCTAATGAATAACCACATATACTTAGTAGGTATTACGGATACATATACCCGACATTTGTTCAGCAACTGACTATTATTATACTATTCACCGTGTATACTTAGATAAGATATCAGTTTGCACGATTACCTACTCCTAT
>DWFT01000342.1:0-12411 GCA_018246795.1 Microceris patrobas patrobas
CGTGCTACATCCTAGGCTACATCTCGCTTATAGTCAGCTGTGGTTGCAGTCAAATGCAAACCTCTCGGTATTAAAATAGTGGTTTCGTCATTAATGCCTTGCTACAAAAACTAATTTGGTATATTGAAATGTTACGAATAAAATTGTCTTTACTTAGCTGAAACCCAGATATTTCTGGAAATACTAAATGTTCTGCAAATGGGATTTTCATTTAGTACCCTACTGCCTCACAGTGTTATTTTGATTCTCAACACAGCAAATATATTTTGTATTATCCAATATGTCCAAAGTTAAACAAATGTGTTTCTTATTGATCTTTGAAAATGTGAAACCTTATTGGTAACGTGTAAGCTAGTCGGCTGAATTTGCCGATATTTCTTCGTACCAATTGTACCGTATTTTTAGCCCAAACTTTTCTAAATCCCCAACGTATCTCATTAATTACTTTGTATCTAACAAAATCAAACTAATGACCTAAATATAACCTACAATAAATAATGTAGGTATAGATCGCACTACTGATTCTTGCAATAAAAATTAATGACAGTTTAAATGAGTCATCCAATAACAAATAGATTAAAACAGAATGTCGTTTTTAAACGCGTGGAATGACACCAGCGGCGAGTGATGTGCGTGCAGTCATAATTAATTGCTACAAATCTGTATTATGTATGAAACAATTGGTATGTTATGTAACGAACCAATCAATTATTCGTTTCAACGTTGCTTTTTAGTGACGGCTCAGAAACAATGACTGCGGACTATTTGTAAGTTGCAATTAGGTGCTTTATAACTTAACTAGCTTTTGCGCGCGGCTTCGCTCGCGTTGGTCTGCCACATAAAGTTCGTGGACACAGTTCGTGTACAGCATTTTTATACTCAAGATGATAACTTCGAAATTAAATGTTCATAAATTATGAAATTAATGCATTGTTATCGGTCCTTGGTACGTGTGCAAAGTTCCTAATGAATCAGACTTCTGAAAATTTGTGAAAATTGAGCTTAAAGATTCCGTTACATGTATAGATATAACTCAAGCTAATATAAAGCGTGTTAAAAACTGGTAAAAATTTGATTTATTTTCAAATTACATAATCCACGAACAATGGAATGGTTCCGGTGCGATTATTGCAGTGTACTGTTTGAGATTGTTATGATCGGCGGTGAAAGATTGTTGGCTAAAAAACATTTGGCTCGGCTGGATTAATAGTGCTAATCTTGCCGGCGATCGTTTGTTCTCAATACTGAGCGGATATAGAGTAAAGAGTTGATTAAAAACATCTCCGTTTCGGTCAGTTGGTTCGCGGCTGTTCTCCGCTGACTAGCGGTATCTAGATATAGGAGGAATGAATCACATCTTCCGTTACAAATGAATTATCGGTTAACAATAGCAAAACGATCGACTTTGTTTTGCCCTGGCTCTCAGCGCATGAAAAATCGCACAAGGATTGTTTTTTGTTGAAAAAAATTGAGCCTACAAGTTACCCAGATACATCATAAGAAACAGTTCTGAAAGTTTCTGTAATACTTAGTAATAATAATGACCCTGTACGGTACCCTCGGTAGATAAAAAAAAGTTCTGATGTCTTTCATAAAAATATACCTAGACAGATAAAACAGAAAGACAATAAAACTTGTTAATGTAATTGTCAACAAGTGTTAGCCTTTCTACTTTTGAATGTAAAATCTTGTATAATGACAATAATAGCTGGCTAAGTAAATATTTATGCCAGTCGAAGATTAAATTGGTTCCTTCCGAGCGGCTGAGGTTGTAAATCATGTTGGAACAGCAGTTGCATTGCGGGCGAGCACGGAGCGTGCGCCGCTCTGCATGCATCTCGAATATCTGCAATTTATTGCCATGCGCTGGTATAAATGTGCACTTTCTCTTGCGTTATGTTAGTTGGATTAAAAGTGTAATTGTAGACAATCACGTGTACAAATACATTGCTTTGTTATATACGTTAACTATTGTACATATCTATCTAATTACATGCCATTGTTGTGGATTATGCACGCCAATGTCGATTCATTTTTACTTTGTAATTTTACGCATGTAATCCTTGAAGGGGTAGGCAGAGGAGTGTAGTACACTGCCAGGCTTTACCAGTAACGTTTACGTCCCATTGTTAGGTGATCGGCCTATTGCCATAGCATACCGGGCAATGTTCCAGACTCCGAGTCACTTCTAGAAATTCTATATCAGAAAAATCTAAATTTTTACTTTGTACAAAGTAAAATTGTTTAGTAGCCCTAGGCCTACGTCTGGGTACGACGGGATTAGGTCTTTACCGTCGTGTTGATAGCGCTTACTACAGAAGTATCTAGAGATGTAATCGTTTCGTTTGTACAAGCTTTCGTCGGAATCACACAAATCTCGCGAACAATGTGAAACAATAAAGTACTCATTGTGAGTAAAATCTCACCCGGTTGCCGAATTCTCACGATTTTAAACCATAAACTAAACGGGTCCTTCCCGAAAGTAAGGTACTGTACCTACATATACAATTCAGTTAGGAGTTAATTAGTAACCAGATGTCAGTTCTCTTACCTTTGGATGTCAACAGTCAATTTATTTTTAGATAGTCTTTACATATTCCGTTTAAACTACCCTTTTTTACATGATTATATATAAGTGTACTATTCAATGTTTAGTTCACAATCACTTCGCTATTATAATACTTGTAATTATAGGTACTAGAACGCATGTCATCTTACATACATCGATTTATCTAGAAAAATACAAGCATCATACAAGTAAAATACTACCCAATACCTTTAATGTATACAAATGGAAAAAATCTGAGTGTAAACTAATGTAAAAAAAAATGCATGCTAAGAATAATCATCTCACCGCCTAACTAGTTCTTGTATCGACACCACTAAACTAGGTACTAAAAAATATAGCAAGCGATTTTTCGGGAAATGTTCTCGCCGCTGCTCGTTCTATTGATAGAAATGATTGCGTTTTTGCAAAGTCAAAATTCAATAAACGAAAGTTTTGTTTTCATTTACCAACATAATGCATAATTGTTACCGTACATGATGTATGGGTGCATTAATGTCATTAAAAAATAAATAGGCTTGCAATGACTGGTAACCATATAAAGGCTTAGGAGAAAAAAATCTAAACAGGTATGTACTTATTTATCATTGTATATTATCTACACTTATAGCAACGTTTCGAATTAACGATTGACGAACCATTTTATATGTAGGTATATTACTTTAAAATAAACAAATAAATAATCGACCCATTATAATTCCACTGTTGGAATATGGGTCTCCTCTAATAATGAGAGGGTTAAGGCCGTAGTCTGCCACGCTGGCCAAGTGCGGGTTGGCAGACTTTACACGCCTTAGAATTTTTTTTATATATTCTAAGGTATGCAGATTTCCTCACAATGTTTTCCTTCACCGTTAGCAAGTGATATTTAAATTTAAAACGCACTTTTCTAACGAGGTGCACGCCATGGATTTGAACCCAGACCTCCGGAGTGAGAGGCTGAATTCTTAACCACTAGGCTATCACTGCTTAACTGCTCACCTTAGAAATTATAAATAAAGCATTCTGAGGTGTGATGTCTGCCAACCCGCACTTGGCCAGTGTGGCAGACTATGACCTTACCCCGCTCAATATGAGAGGAGACCCATATTCGAACAGTGGAATGACAAATACGTAGGTCGATTGTTATTAATTTATCTTTATGTGTTTGACATATTTACGAGTAGATACAACACAATCAAATTTAATTTACAAGATTACCGATATTCTCAATAATGATAATAATATATATGTTCACATATGTCTAGTATACAATTGTTTTGGTAACATAAACAAGAAATATTTCTATCGATGATTAATTGCGATTGTCCGTGGTATTTGAACTGGTCTCACAATAAATACTCTCACAGTATTCATATTCGTTCATTGAATTTTAAAAAAATCTAAACGTTGTAGGCCATAAACGTGCTCGTCACTTGTACACGAAACGTGCCCAAGTGGGCTTTACCTTCTCTCGTTTTATAATTAAGTGACTTTGCCTTGTCAACACCTACATACAATCGATATATTTGTATATTTTCGGTGTTTGTGTTTTTAAATAAAATGTCTATGGTACATTTTGTATATACATTGCACTTTTATGTGAGAGCAACTGTATTACGATTTTTGCTGCAGGTGCCATTTTTTTCATGTACTTTAACTCAAATAACTTTCTCATATAAATTACATATATGTAGTTAACATAGCTGTGATTTTCGTTTTAAAAAAAAATTGGAGTAATTTATTTTTCGAATGATATATTTTTTTTATTTTTGTCTTATATTCTTTTAGCCAGTGGACACGAAAACAGTGACGTGTTGTTTCAAAATATAATTCCGGTAATGTACGAAACTTTGTACGAGTTTCAAATTGAAGTCCGCAATTAACTGTTCTGGAGTTTAAATTTTGTTACGCGCAGAACATTACGCCTACGTTGTTCTGCTTTGTTGCATATATCATTTTAATGGACAATGGGGAAATATTTAATTTCGTAATGATGGAACAAGTATATTATGGTAATACCGTTCAGGTTGAATGCCTTATTGTACTAATTTGAAGGATCATCTGATTCGTGTTTTATTTTGTGAAATTGTTTCAGATGGCGTTTGAAGTATTATGTGGATATTTTCTCCACCACGGCATCTGAACCTAATTGAACTTGTACGGAATTAAATCAGACTGTGCTTAAAAATGAATCTAAATTAGACCTGTAGTTATTGTGCCAAGCCTTACCTCCTCATGACAGCTGAAATCAACTGCTCTGAAATTGCCGCAATATAACTGTATAGCAGCGCCTATTGGATTATATTAATCCCTAAAAGTTTTAATTAAATTATATTAATTATTATAATTTGGTCCGTTAAGAGAGCCTGGATAAGATTTAGTCAGAACAGCCGTTGAAGTGGATATACGACGCAACTCATGCCACTTGAACTGTCTAAATGATGATATTTTACCCCTAACACAAGACACTACCCCAAAATAATAACCTATGTGAGCGACATGAACTAAACATGGCCGCGTATTTTATGAGTACCCAATAAAAGTGTATGATTTTCAATCTTCAAAATAATTCTTAATGCACTTGATATTGCTTCATATAGGATTCATTTTCAAGCACAACAAGCAACGCGCGATGTTTCTAACTTTACTACAGTTGTGAGGAACAAAAGCCGCTAAAAGTGCTCCCACTGTGTGCTATATTGTTTACTGTTTCTTTCAAACTATTCTTGGCTTTTGACTAAAACTTTTCACTGGACTATCACGATCGTTTAAATTAAAATTTTCATACAACAGTGTCACGTTGTCTACACGCGGTGGTATCAACTCAGTCTGCATGCAATTCAACTGACTGATTGAGAGGCGACGAACACTTAATTAAACGATTCCGTTAGCACAGAACAGACACGTGAGTTTATGGAATTGTTAATTAATCCAAACTAATAATAACATTTAGAAGCGTAAGCGGTGCAAGAAGCTGTGCTTTGCGATCCTCAATCCGCATGCCCAGGGTAGGAATAGAGGGTAACAAATTAAAGCGTTTATCACGAGAGACCTATGTCCAGCTGTGGATTGAAACAGGCTGATGATGATAATAATAATGATGATGATAATGAATATTGGGTGTCTAGTGAAAACGAAAAGGATTCTTTATTTCTATGTATTTATTATCTATACATCTATACTTAACGCCTTAAAGCTTAAAATAAATCTGAATGATTTTGGTATAAAATATATCTCTCAGAAAAAAGAAATTTTATCCCTACCGGTTAGACACGTGGTGTATTTCGACGGCCTTGCCACCCAGTAACAGACTTTTAAACTTTTAACTTCTCTCCAACGTACTCCCATTACTCTCAGACGTGGAAATATTTAAATGTTGCTTTAATTAACTCCTTCACAGATGGCAAAGCGTTGTTGACGCTTAGCTCAGAAATGTCCATGGAAGAAGGGTATGTGCGAACAGTTACATACATTATCTACCTGTATGTTTAAAAGTACATTTTATCCCGTCAGCCATTACTCTCTATGACTCTCTCTCATTCAAGTGTTGAATTGCAGCACTGACAGATATCTCCAGGTTTTCCGGCTTCTAGATGTTTTCTTTTCTATTTTTTGTTTTAATATGTTGGCCCTACTCTGTGATTACACAGGCTTTCTATAAATCTACATTCGGATCAGATAATCATGTTTAGAAAAGGCCCGTTATTTTCATTACGTATCGAATTCTCGAAGACTGAGAATGGCTAAGCAATATACAGTTTATTTGTGAATCGTAGCCGTGTTTTACACGTTTCTGCCTCTCCTTCCGAGGAAATACCGGCGTGATATTATGCTATGTACAAGTGATGTGGTGAATTAGCACAGACATTGTAATGTTTAGCAAGCTAGCATAAACACGACAACGAGGGGTACGATTTAGCGAGGCGACGGGAAGCGAATAATTCACGCGGCTGTGTTAATTGGCAAGTATACTCGTAACTACAAAGTTTGCACGCAATAATAGCTAAGCATTCTCAATGTACTGTATATTTACGTAGCCTATATCTGTAATATGTACTTATTTATGTATCTGTATAGATAATCTCATACTAACAAAACTGTAAAACAACAATGAAGTACAATAAATAAAATAAATCATAGGCAATGCTCAGTTTATTAAATTCGTATTTCCGTACGATAGTATAGTGGTATCGGATGTACACTCACATAGCATAGTGCTTATCAAACGTTACGTATTCGCCATATTGTGCGCGACTGTATGAGGGTAGTGACATAACTAGGCCCATGTGTACTCGGGAACCTTTCATGCTCCAATCTTTGAGTAACGCGACGACGACGGCTAACATTTTGACTTCAAACCGTACCACAGATAACTCGAATCTGTATGTATGTCGAACCATCGTTTACTGGCAAATGTTATTTATTTATTGGCTTTAAGTTTTTTCTTACACTGTGGTTTTCGAATAGTTTTTGTAAATTTTTAGAATTTATGCGAAGTGATATGAAAATTATGTTGACTTGATCTAATTATGTACAATACCCACGTATTGGATTACAAAAATGTATGTTTAATGTTTATATAAGAATTTATTAATTAAAAATAAAATAAATAGCCAACTTCCGTACTTTCGAAAACCAGTAGTAACGTCGTACAGTGGAGTATCTCGAAATGTTTCCCATGTACATACGAGTATAAGTATTTGCCCCGAATGCACACCTACATGTATGCATCAGGACTAGAGGCACGGCGCTCTCAAAGCGCGTTCTGCTACTTTACACGTGATTTGTTCAAACAACCGCGAACAGACGGGTAATCAATTTCCGCTCTTTAATACGGATTTATATTTTCAATATTGTTATTGTGAAAATCCTAAGCAGCCTTTAAGGGTACTACAGGTAGGGTGGAACATTCTAGAATTCTTATCGTATATATTGACATTAAATATATAAAACATGGTGTGTTGATATAATAAGAATATTGAAAATATTTTTCATTGGTACTAATTTCCACTTGTTCACTCGCATTGTTATATATTTTATTATTCGTAGTAGAATTTGTACGGGTCAGCTATTTCTATCGTATACATACATATGTATGTACGCCTATATTTTTTAGACCCTTCAACTACAATAGACGCTATAAGAAGACTATTTATCTGCGTTCAAAGATTAATTAATTATATTCTTACGATAAAAGATAATAATTTTCACATGAAATGTAAAAGACAAATGGAAATTCAAATGAAATGTTAGTTCAAAAACATTATACCGTTTTTTTAATCTGGCCGTCCCATTCGCTTTTATTCTTTATTCTTTTATTATTTTATTACGAAAACAAGCAACTCTTAGAAACGGAAAAGAAATGCTTAATGAAAATAGGGAAACACGAGAACACAACATGCCCTTAGAAGGTCACCCAAGGGCTTTGCTCCTATTTCGTTATAACAATGGATCATTATAACATCGTCATCGGAAGCTCTCGCCCGACTTTTAACTAGACATCGGCTAACAATAAACAATATTACTGAAACAAAAGAACGGATAGTTTATACACTTCCCCTATTAAAACTTAAAAAAAGACCCTTAGGACACATGGTTTTCCAAAACATTTAGTGGGGCATATGTGACTAACCCTAAAACTAAATATTTTCTAAGCTCGCTCTAGTTGATAAGCGCATTTTTACTTCTATTAAAAACGTCCGGTATATAACCAAGGATGATATATCCTGATGCAAATATCGCTGCACCGGAAATATCTTACAGTAAACATCATATCTTAAAGTAAATATAAAGTATCCTGATACACAGGAATCAGTAAGACCTTTACCATTCCTGAACACGCAGAGAAATTAAATTCCCGTGTGGTTTTTCTTACACAGTCTGCTATATCGCTTCGTCATCTTGTTAATCAGCAATACAGCACATACCTAAGCTTCTTTGTTCATAAGAGCAACCATTTAAGATGCAAGTAGTTCGGTCTCCTTTGACGTCGTCATAAACTAATCGTCCAGAATCCTCTTTCGCTACGTAGCTAAGGCTTTTCGCGACGTCACTTGAGACTCTTCTTTTCTTTGACACTCCTTTAAAAAGAAGTTCGTCGATACGTGCTAAAGACTCAAGAGTACGCCTATATTGAGGAGTAGGTACGTCTTGAATAGAACGGAAGTTATTTTTGTTACGTAAGATTGCAGCTCTTATATCTTGATATTTGTGACAATCTCATTCTTCAAATTAGAACATCACATTTTTGGCTTCTTTTTCATGTAATAGTAGCTGCAGAGAATTGGATTCTCAAGCAACCTAATTAATGGGTGGTCTGACACTATAAAATAATACTATCGGACATATTACCATGAAATATTTTATTTAATTTGATATAGTACTTTAAGAAGAATTTAAAACGTCAGGTAGTCCGTAGACAATTTTTTACAAATCTATCGGCTTTAAAGTAGTCTCTAGAAGAGACATACAGCATCATGGCTGCCATATTATACCCCAATGACGTTGGGGTCAATATACGGCAGTGAAAATTCAATACCCATAATGTTATAAACAAACATACGCTATAATTATTTGATGCAGGTACTAAACGTATATTTGTGTCGTGTTACTGGTCAATACCCCTTCTCTTGCCTTATAAATAGCCCTGCGTAGTGACCTTCAACGATCCAAAAGTTAGCTAACGACTTTTAATTGTGTCGTTGTGGCTCGTATATTATTTTGTATTTTTTGTTGTGATGTATTAACATTATAATATATTTTAAGTTTAAATAAAACTGTCACGATGGCGCCACCGCTGTATACAATACGTGGGCGTGTGATCGCTAGAAGCAAAATGTTATAAAGGTCTTCATCAGCATTCAGATCGTAAACTTACCAATGGATATCGACCGTACATTACCGTAACGTACGTTACCTAAATCCTTAAATATAGGTACTCGGGATAGCAAAAATGTAGTTTGACCACTATCAATCACAAATCCATATTATAAAGACGTAGTTTCTGCCATAAGTAGCTTCCATCTTGAATAATCAAGTGGCGCTTTGATGTAACCGATGATATGATTAACATTGCCCCCAGAACTTGCCAACTGTTCTGCTATTAGTGAAAGCGATATGGAATTCGGACCACCACTTTCCCTCTCATCGACATAGAGAGAAGCTCTAACGAACGATACCGATGGTCCACGTCGTTAATGGTAATATACCATGTCTTTGATCACACGCACATAGGAATCGTGACTCATTCTGTTTCGAAATCGATTCCCGTTCTCGTTATTGTTACTGACTCAGAAACGGAAAGTAAATTTTTACGTTATATGAAGAAATTGTTCTTTTACTTTTTGAAATGAAAATAATATCAAATGAACGGGCAGGAATCGCAATTGGCCGATTCCCCATTGGCGTGCAACGGAGAACAAATAGGACGGTAGGAATACGACTGTTTGTATCAGTTAGTCCGATTTTTAAAAACTGTTAATAAAATATTTGGTATTAAATTGGTGACAGGGCTGCAGTAATTATTATCATAATATTATTTGCTGTTTGTTGGCCAACCAAACCTATTACTACAAATATGAAACAGTTTGACGTGTTTAGGTATTGCGTCTTTTGGTCAAATCCGTTAAATACACTTAGTTCAAGTTCGATATGAAGATGGCTTAAATAATAGCAGAGGACGCAAACTACTGAAAGCAACTTATAAATCAACGTATTATAGAGCGTAATAAGGAAAAGAAAATTGTGGGAGAATTATTTACATATAAAGGCGAACTGAAAAGCAAACGTAAAATTTATCTTAATATTAACAACACGTCTGCTACATCGTTCGGTAAATGACCTCTTTCAGATAACTGGAGCTGAGGAAATGAACTCGAATATAAAGAAAAACAGAATTCTACAGGTTATACGACAACAGATTTTTCTTTTTTCCTTATACGATGAACGATTAAAATTCACAAACACAAATTTTAATTAATCATTAGGATATGAAATTTTCACAATAATCCGATGTTATATAATTTTCCATATTGTGAATATAAGGGGGTATTGTTACATATCTTTTAATTTCATCGGATATTTTTACATTTGATTGTAATAGATCGTCACTTATAATTAAATTCTTTTAACGATTAATAATCTTTTCGAAGTTATCCCCATCGATTTAATGACGTCGATCTCAATAGGTCTCTCCCGCGTTGAACGAGTGTACTCGGTTACAACATAATCAATTGATGTGTCATCAGATATCGTCTGAGGGACGAATAAGTTGTAAGGTAAATTACACACTACATCGATGAGTTTCTCGATTTTGGTATTGATTATCGAGAAAAAATATCAATTAGTTCAAAGTAATAGCTAAAGTTGCCCGTGTATGAGTATGTATGTGTTAACACCCTTTGTTTATCTGCAACGTTTCCAGTCAAATAACAATTTCAATAACTCAACGTCCTATCTCGACAGCCTCAGACCCTTTTAGTAACCGAAGATGGGCTACTAATCGAAGGATACTCGTATTTGAGTTGATGGACACACTATTTTTGGAGGATGAAAATTACGACCGATTTGACACTGAGATAATTTTAGTCTTGATTATTAAGCTATATATACATATACATATGTGTGTGTAAGTCTGTACATATGCCGTTGCGGGGAATTTAGATATGATGACGGCGCTCAACGGCGCTCAATAGAGAAGAGTTATGTTTTGCAGTGAAACGCCACAGGATGAGGGCAAACACGTTTCGGTGTGTAGAATGTATCTCGATAAATGTTGTGTCGACGAAGCCAACAATTACTTGACGGACAATACATTTATAAAGCAGTGAAGGTAGCAAACGGAAAATACTTCCAGAATATTCTTCAAGGAAAATAAGCCCATCCCGCCGTTACGTCTACGCCACAGTAGATTGAGGAAGCTTCCTTATGTTCAAACTTGGTGTGATAAATTAATATTTTTTTAATGACGCATGTGTCTTTAAACGCATCAATAAACTAGATCAAAATATGTAGCGTTTTATTATAAGGAATGAAACATAGTGGCCGCTAAAAAAGTTTGTCCGAAAAAGACAACTCGTGAAAATATGCTTGTAACTAAGAAGACCCGCTTAAGCCCTGAAATGGTCTTAGAAATATTTATTTTCTTATTACAACCTACTGGACGTTTAATATGAAAAAGTCTGATACGCACGTCTGTGAAAATGTTACATTATCGGGCTTCTTTGCAAGTTAATGGTTTATGTCCGTGAATAATAAGGAAAAGATGTTGGACCACTTATTTGAAAGTATATTAAAAGATACCTATATTGATTCCTCATTCAGAACAGGATGTATTCAATATTGAATATTTAAACAATAGTGATCAAAAAAATACAACAGAAAAGGATGAAGCAATTGTAATCGATCAAGTTGAATACATAGTTGAATACATAGTTGAATACATAGTTGAATACATTGAATAGTTTTAAATTATCAGTTGAATATCGAAAATTCTAGAATATGTTTCTACCGTTGCGAATGCTATTTTTAGTACAGCAATGAAGCTATGAAAGAAACTCCCGAACAATACTGTTCAGATTGAATTCATGTCCCGGTACTTTCGTAGGTAGTACCCTCCCTTTATTGATCGACTGTAAAAGCTTTAAGGTTTGTACAGCCTGCCAAAAATCCAGATTGAAATCTCAACAAAAATTTATGGCCAATAGTAATGAAAAAATTGCAAAGAAAAATTCGTTTAGCTATGCCTTATCACTTACACTTGTGTTTATTGTATACTAGCTTTTCCCCGCGGCTTCGCTCGCGTTGGTCTGCCACATAAAAATGGTTATAGTGGTTAACCATAAAAATGGTTATAGTGGTTAACC
>DWFT01000343.1:0-12398 GCA_018246795.1 Microceris patrobas patrobas
AATGGAGTTAAACCTCCTCAGACCAAAAGGCAAAGGATAGTGGTGGATTTTTCATCTCCTAACATTGCAAAAGAGATGCATGTTGGTCATCTAAGGTCAACCATTATTGGGGATAGCATCTCCCGCATCTTGGAGTTCTTGAACCATGATGTCCTTCGTATTAACCATCTTGGTGATTGGGGAACACAGTTTGGAATGCTCATTGCTCATATGCAAGATATATACCCAGATTACCTGACAAATCCTCCTTCTATATCAGATCTACAATGGTTTTATAAGGATGCAAAGAAACGTTTTGACTCCGACAAAGACTTCAAGAAGCGAGCCTATGCATGTGTTGTGGAACTTCAGTCTGGTCATCCAGAGCATTTACAAGCTTGGAAACAAATCTGTGATGTGTCAAGTCAAGACTTTCAAAAAATTTATGATCGTCTAGATATTAAAATAATTAACAGAGGAGAATCTTTTTATCAAAGTAGAATGGATGCTATTGTTCAAGAGCTTAAAGATAAGGATCTCTTAGAAGAAGACGAAGGGAGGCTGATAATGTGGGGGAATCCTGAGAAACATGACAATATACCATTGACCATAGTAAAATCTGATGGAGGGTATACTTATGATACCTCAGACATGGCTACCATAAAACAAAGAGTGGAGGAAGAGAAAGCAGACAGGATACTTTATGTAACTGATTGTGGTCAGTACATGCATTTCATGATTATTGAGGAGTGTGCAAAAAGAGCTGGTATTATTAAAGAAGGGCAAAAAATTGTTCAACATGTTGGCTTTGGAGTTGTGTTGGGTGAGGACAAGAAGAAGTTTAAGAGTAGGTCTGGAGATACCATCAAATTGAGCTCACTACTTGACGAAGCTATGAAGAGAGCATTATCGAAGCTAGTAGAAAAGGGACGAGACGAGGTCATGTCTCCTGAAGAACTCAAGAAAGCCCAAGAAGCACTAGGATATGGCTGTATAAAATATGCAGATCTTTGTAATAATAGAATCAATGCATACACTTTTTCTTATGAAAAAATGTTGAAAACCAAAACGTACAAAAGAAAAAACAATTGAAATCACTTAATTAAACATATATAATGATTAGTATAAAATATAATGGAAAGAAACAAAAATCGATCGAATGTTAATTAATATCGCGTCAGCCTCCGCTCGGATTTGAACCGAGCCCCTTCTGCTTTATGGGCAGATGTGATACCGTCTACACCACGGAAGCCTACTTTGTAACAGCCGAATATGAGTACAGGTTCCTTATTTACGAGAAAACACAATTTTGTTAGATTTTCAATTATTAATATGGATATATGTACTAAATTAAAATTAGTATTTCAATATTCGTATTAAAATACTAATTTTATTAGTAAATAAATGTAGTATTTAGATAAATGTAATATTTAGATAAATATTACAGGTTGATTTGGTATACTTGTACATACTAGGGCAATAACACTGATGTGTACCCTTCAGTATAGCCTTACTTAGCTTTAAAGTTTAATTATTTCGTGTGTCACCTGTCCTAGAACGATATTTATAGATTTATGTTCATTATTCATAACATTTGATACAAATTCACTTTTTCAAGCTGAACTTCTATGTACCATTACCTGATGTTGCGGCCCAACGCACAGTTGGTTAACATGTTGTACTCGTATAAGCATATTGTACTCGAACTTTTTAGTCACTCCTTTATTAGGATACGAGTTTAGTTAGAATTAATGTCTGTCTGTAGCACGCTAGGGTGGCCAGGTGCGCTTTGGCAGACTTCACACGCCTTAGAGAACTTTTATTGTGAGCTACGCTACAGTTATGTATAACTTCTTTCACCACCTAGTTGGCGACAAAAATGTACACACATTTCTGCTATCGGTTTATTAATTATTGTAATTTGTATGTCCAAGAGTCAAATAATCCAGTTCGTTGTTTCGTTCACACGCACGTATTTAAATTTAAGGAGGGTCATAATTATTACGACGTTAAATTCTATAGCGATAAAATTCGAGTGGAAACCGAATTGGTCCCCGTGTGGGTCATATTCAATATCAATTTCTCATTCAATATCACTGTTCGATATTCTTTCGTCCATTTTATCCACTTATTTCAATCATTAACAGTGGTCTCAGATATACAGTGAAAGCTCCTTATTCGTTTCCTTATTCACGATTTCAATATTCGCGGGTGAAAAAAGTACAACCCAGTTCCTATATCGGCGCTAAAAATCTCTTATTCGCGGATGCAATCGGTAAACACAGAAAGATTTGGTGTCTTTTATTAACGAGCCGCATTAGTTACGACCGGTACTGACTGTAGGTAATGGTGTAGAATTCATGCAAATTCAAAATTAACTGCAGATGTTGTTGAAGTTGCAAAGGGCATATTATGACGCGAGATGGCGTGGAGCAGATAGAATCAAGTGACAGACGATATCGAAACGACGTCAAAGTAAAACCTACAACTTTGCGAGCGTCTGCAGGAATGTATGAGGTTTACCGCTGAGCTTACGTGGCCGGATGGTGGCTTGGCAACCCGTGGTTATGTATCTTGGATGCCATATTGATCGCTTGTTACGGATGCGCGCTCAGGTAGAACACTCGGTCGCCAGGCGCGCGCCGCACGAGCGATGATGGTCCGACCAATACTGGCATCCAAGCTTCCGACCCATATTAAAATGCGGGTGTACTAGACAAACATCCGCTCACGGCTCACCTACGTGGCACCGGCATGTTACGCATTGGTGGCCAAGTCGCAGCGCCGCCGTCTCCTAGCGCAGCAGAACCTGGCCCTTCCAGCGATCGTTGGGGCGGGTCGTTACGTTAGGAACCACGCGCTGGAGCTGGAGCGACCTAAAAGTAGAGCCCCTGGATGGGTTTGTGGCCCGGTTGGCAAGGCGTATGTACAACCGAGCCGATAACGGGCATCATGCCCATCTCAGGGGCTTCGCGCCCTAGCACGCTTGTCTTCCCGAAAGCCGCCCGTACCCGCGGGAGCTGGAAGGGCTGGACGATGCGAACTAGCATCGATGGTCGGCGAGTGACGACCACAGACCAAAACACCGTCTGACGACGGGGTGAGATCATCGGGGAGCAGTTGACCCCCTGAGACGGCCCGGGTAAGGTGGGAATCAAAGTAAAAAGCGTGGGGTGCGTTTGACTGCGGTTCATTACTATTATCTCATAGATAATTGCCAATAGAATGATTGTAACTTTTATAATATTAAGCACCCCACGCTATTTACTTTGAATTGAATTATTATTTTAATAACATAATTTTATTATAATTTTATTTTGAGGCGATTCATTATGATTGATTGTTCGATCTTCTACTACTGTAATATTAAACCCTTTGTCATTAAAAAATTTTTGTAGTTTTTAGTTCGATTAGCAATAAAAGCGTGTTTATTTAGTTTTTTTAAACTATTATTTATTTTTCATTTTCTAGTCTGTAACAAACTCATAAATTGGGGAATTTGTCAATTATTTAGATGTTTTTAGAAATAACCACTCAGTGGTCTGCGCATTATCTATCAACAGGAATTGATCCGAAATACTGACACAATTAAAACGCGATCAGCCATTTTTCCACACGTCTAGTTAATTAATTAAAGTTCCTGTTTTTTTAGGTCATATTCGTTGTTTGTATTTTAATCAATAAGACTTACGAATTACAAATTTTTGATCATATTAAAGAAATTCATTCATCCTGATGATCCTAATCAGGATAATGTAATTTTTTTATTGAATTATTGTATTGTCGTCGGTCCTTGAGACGTGTGCAAAGTTTCAAGTTGATCAGGCATTTAGAAACCGGTGAAATGATACATTCATATCTACATACATACATACGTAGATACATACATACATAAATCCCAAGCTAATATAAGCGTGTTAAAAAACGCGTCCCGCTATTACGATCTATCCATAGATGTACACAGGTCTACTTACGAAATATAAAGGATTAAACTAAATTCTTAAATTCAAAAATATCCTAAATTTAACATTGACGATCCTCTGCAAGAACTACATTAAATTAGTATTATATAAAATAAATACTTTCTATTATTGTTCCGCCACACCGTCTCTAAAAAATGTGTGAAAACCTTTCTTAGCCTTTGTAAGCATTTGTAAGGTAACATTTATCATGAGTAAACATTCAGTAGTTCGTTTGGTAAGTTAATGTGTCATTGTGCATTTGAACAATTTCAGAATAAAAATCGAACTATGAAACAAACAAACCTAATAGAGCATATCCATAATACCAAACTAAAATAATAATTTTACTGTAATTATGTCTCAATGCACATTGATGCTATTTTTCTACAAACCATAGTAATTAATCACAATATCATGGTACATACATACTTGCTTAATGTATTCATTAAATTAATCACAATAAATTGTATTTATTTATAAATATATTTCTCGTTACAATGAATGAAAACTGCAAATTAGAAATATTCTTACTAGGCGAGAATTTTTTTTGCAAAACTTAAGAAAGATATAATATATTGCCTGACTAGAAAGATATAATATATTGCCAGACTAGAAAGATATAATATATTGCCAGGTTTCGATGTGATTTCAACCCATGCTCCCTTACTTGGGATCCAGGTGAATGTGGTGCTTTACACCACTCGGCCAACCGGACGTTATTTATGGTTACGAATTGTCCTCATCGTACCGAGTACTGCAAATGTGTAAAAGACAATAATTTGAATATCGTTGCACAATTATAATTTAAAACATTCGCTAACAGCGCCGCTGAGTTAAGTAAGTAGACGCACTTAAGTCGTTAATGAATAAAATGAGTTACTTTAACTTTAATTATTTCTTTAACTACTTGTTGTCAAACCCATACTACGAAAAAAATGAAAATATTCGCAATGCAACTAAACAAACAAAACGGAATAAGCATTAAAAATATATTGTAATTTATTTTATTTAACGTAATATTTAATTTTGAACTTGTCAATCTATTTGTCATTTTATTAGGTCGACGTCGACGGTAATGAACATATCGAAAATACACGCGCGATAATTTTATGGAGGTATGTATTCGAGTATCAAAATAATCAAGTTGTCATTTTACTTCAATTTCTGCGAGATAGATTGTAAAAAGTTTTACAGCTATTTAAAATATTCGTTGTTTCATTTATTTCATTCACTTTTTTAATAAATTCTATGGTATGTGTAGTTTGCCTCACGATGTTTGGCCTTCACCGTTAGCGAATGACATTTAAATTTAAAACGCACATTTCTGAAGAGGTGCGCGCCATGGATTTGAACCCAGAACCCCCCGAGTGGAAGGCTGAATTCTCAACCACTAGACTATCACTGCTGTGGCAGCATACAGGTTTGAAACATACCACAGACAATCTTTAAAACTGCCATATAATATTGAGTAAACATCAGGAGGACAAAGCAACCTGCATTTGAAAGGTTAGAACTATATACAAAATAATAGTCAGCCAATACGAACAACGGTAGTCTAATAATTAAATTTTAGAATTACGGGAACTTAGACTTCATTCTCTGTAATCACAGTAATTTTATAATGAAAATAAAAATTTCAAGAATTTCAAGGTTGTTCGTTGTGTCATTTATGTAAACAGAAATTATTTTGTAACGAACATGCTAAATTAGGCTAGCATCAAAAAAAATATATCCATATTTCACTGAGAAGGCCTTGAACTTTAATCTTTCGGAGCACAGAAATACTAGGATAACACGAGGTACAAAGAGGTTTATAGAACAGTTTAATATATTTGCATACAGATAAGACAAAACGCCTACAGAGCGCGCGCGTCGCTGCTACAGGCTCGCTGTTCAGAAACTAATAAATTGCCGTTGTCTCACTCATCGGAAGCAAATAAAATAGGGTTAGACACTATCCTGTATATGTTTCGACTTTTCAACAAGAATTGTTTCGCAAACATACGCAATTTTCTGTCACACTCATTCCTTAACGGCTGTCATATAAGTTTGTCTTTCTCTACTGTAAGGCGTCACAAACGTTCCTGTATTACAATTTGAATAATTTAAGACCTAGGTTCCGCCGTTTGACATTCATTTAAATCATTGACGTAAAAATATGGACAGTAACATGAAAGAGCGCGTATCGATACTTTAAAAATTTTGCAATGTTGTTTATCGATATTCCACCCTTTTATATCTTCAATGTTGGGACACGGGTTTATTTTCAGAATGATAAGGTTGACGCCATAATGGCCACGCTGGTTAAGCAGGGGGGATTGACAGATTTTATGTGCCTCAGAGATATTTTTTTTGTAAACTCTATATGCAGGTAAATTTATCTGCACCGTTATGGAAAATGATATTTAATTTTAAAACGCATATTTTGTAAAAGGTGCGTGCAATTGATTTGAATCCAGAACCACTGGAGTGAGAGGCTGGATATTAAGCCACTAGGCCATAGCTGCTGTGAATAAAAATAATTAAGAAACATTACCAATTTTATTTGATATTTTTAATATTATTATTATTAAGAAGTGATTCATCGATAACCAGTGTCGATGTTTTCTGTCCCTTGGGACGTCGTCCATTATTCATAGCGGTCAATTCAATGACACTCATTGGTAAGCCACGAGCCTAGAGCGACGAATGTAGCGCGCCGTCACCAGGAATACAGAAACAGTAGAAGGTTTCAGTTTATGGACGTCTCGTGTAACTAAAGCGCTGTAGTGCGACATTAGAAGCAACAAGTAGCCTTCCTGTATGTGCAACAAGATGCTTCTCTGCTGGAGTCCCGTGTAGTCTACCACTAGTTACGTGTGCATTATACACTCAGCGGCACGGAATCTGGATAAAGCATACTTTTAAAATAATTAATATTACTTATTATATTAAATTAATAATGCATGATACTTTTATTAAATACACGAAATTAATCTTTTTATAAAAGGCTTTCTAGCAAAAATGATATAATATTGAAGTTTCATTCATTTTTAAACATTTTACTAAGAAATTATATTTCATGTCATCATCATCAGCCTATCTCAGTCCACTGCTGGACCTCCCCAAGAGGGGGTTTGTGCCCGTAATCTCCACGTTGGGCATGCGGGTTGGAGATAGCAGGGCACAGCTTTTTTTCACCGCCGACGCTACTACCCGTCGGCGGCCAGGGCATTTAGCCGTGCCCATTTAGGCTGCGCTATAGCGCAGTCAGCCGGTCGCCAGAGCCTCGTCTGTTATAGCGGGGTGCGCCACACGTAGGACAGGTTGGCTTGGGCTCCTGAGATGGTGGTTGGAACCCCTTACACCGCACCCTTTTATGTAACCAACAATATTCAACTTTAAAATGAATGAAAAAAAAACGAAATCAAAAACTTGCAATTAATGAGTGGTGTTTTTATCCCTCGCTCTGATAGCTGCTTGCAGATGTTGCGGAATGTTCTGAGTTATGTTTTTAATCTCTAATTGAAGAATTTCCGTCCACGCAGTCACCGAGGCGGTTATTAACTCACTAAGTTTTGTGGAGGGTTAGAACTAGGTCGGACTCTTCTTAGGAGCATGCTCCAGACATGTTCTATATCTATAGAACTTACGTCCATACTTGTTGCTGATAATTGTAATTATTGTATTCTGATCTTCAAACGGTAATCGTTCATGCACCGCGCTGTGTGAGGTAGAGCGTTCTCTTGCATTGAAAGAAATTGGATTTATTATTGACACAACTATAATATCTGTTGCAGTTATTCTTAGTATTAAGGATTTATTTAGAAGACAATGAACTCCAAAATTTCGGTGGACCAGAATACTAGGAGAACATGACGTATAAGGAATCTTTCAACAGTTTATTATACTTGCAATGTGCACACGGACACGTGTGTCCACTTCATGAACGTCCAACGGCCCCGTGTGTGAATCACTATAATAAAATCGCTAAAAGAATTCTGAAAATCCTTGCTGTCTCACTCACAGCAAGCAAATAAACTTGTGTCAGACAGTATCTTGTATATGTTTGAACATTTCCATTAAAAAGTCAATTATTCTCCTTTACACCTAAATATCGTGCATATTAGTTTGTCTTCCTCTACTGGGAAAGGTCACAAATATACCTACATATCAATTGAAACATATAATAATAATCGACCCATTACAATTCCATTGTAAGAATATGGGTCTCCTCTCATGTTGAGAGGGTTAAAGCCATCGCTGCCACGCTGGCCAAGTACAGGTTGGCAGACTTCAAACACCTTGGAATTTATTTATTTTTTTTATTCTAAGGTGTGTAGGTTTCCTCACGATGTTCTACCTTCACCATTATCAAGTAATATTGAAATTTGCAACACACTTTTCTAAAGAGGTGTGCGCCATGGATATGAACCTAGCACCTCCGGAGTGAGAGGCTGAATTCTTAACCATTAGTCTATCACTCAGTTCATTAGTCAATATTGCCATAATATTGAGTAAATATGTAGAGGAAGTTGGATTTGAAGGTTTAGGGTCTAATAATTAAATGTTAGAATTACGAGAATCTGGATTCTCTGTAATGACTATAATTTTATATAGAAAATAAAAATTTGAAGAATTTCAACTTTGTTACATGTGTCATAAATGTGTCATTGAAAGTATTTTGTACAAACATGCATTTGCTAATAGAATTATTAGTTCCTTTGGAGTAAATTACCATCTATTTCTCTGAAAAGGTTTTGAACTTTAAACTTTCGAAGCTCAGAAACACTAGGATATCACGATGTACAAAGAGGTTTATAGAACAGTTTATTATATGTGCATACAGATAAGACAAAACGCATACAAAACGTGCGTGCTGTTTGGAAGCTAATAAATCGGCGTTGTCTCACTCATCAGAAGGAAATAAAATAGAGTTAGACACTATCCTGTATATATTTCAACTTTTCAACCAGAAATATTTCGCAAACATACGCAATTTTCTGTCACACTCATTCCTTAACGGCTGTCATGTAAGTTTGTCTTCCTCTACTGTAAGACGTCACAAACGTTCGTGTATTACAATTTGAATAATTTAAGACCTAGTTTCCGCCATTTGATATTCATTTAAATCACTGACCTGAAAATATCCAGGTAACATGAACGAGCGCATATCGATACTTAAAAAGTATGGAAAGTTGTTAATTGATTTTTCACCCTTTTATATCTTCAATGTTGTGACACGGGTTTCTTTTCTAAATGATAGGGTTGACGTCATAATGGCCACGCTGGTTAAGTAGGGGGGTTGACAGATTTTATGTGCCTCGGAAATATTTTTTTTGTATACTCTGTATGCAGATAAAATTCTCTACACCGTTATAGCAAGTGACATTTAATTTTAAAACGCCTATTTTCTAAAGGGTGCGTGCAATGGATTTGAACCCAGAACCGCTTAAGTGAGAGGCTGAATATTAAGTCACTAGGCCATAGCTGCTGTGAACAGTATTAATTAAGAGACATTACCAATTTTATTTGATGTTTTTAATATTATTATTATTAAGAAGTGATTCATCGATAAACAGTGGCGATGTTTTCTGTTCCTTGGGACGTCGTCCATTATTCATAGCGGTCAATTCAATGACACTCATTGGTAAGCCACGAGCATGGAGCGACGAAAGTAGGGCGCCGCCACCAGGAATGCAGAAACAGTGGAAGGTTTCAGTTTACAGACGTCTCGTGTACCTAAAGCGCTGTAGTGCGACATTAGAAGCCACAAGTAGCCTTCCTGTATGTGCAACACGAAGCTTGTGTGATGGGGTCTCGTGTAGTCTACCACTAGGTACATGTTCATTATACACTCAGCGGCACGGAATCTAGACCAAGCATACTTTGATAATAATTAATATTATTATAATAAAATTTATTTACATGAGACTTTTATTAAATACATGTAATTAATCACTTTATATAGGGTTTTCCAGAAGAAATGATAGAAAATCGAAATTTTTGAACATTTTACTAACGAACGATATTCAACTTTAAAATGAATGAAAAAAAAAACGAAATCAAAAACTTGCAATTAATGAGTGGTGTTTTTATCCCTCGCTCTGATAGCCGCTTTCAGATGTTGAGGAATGACCATAGTTATGTTTTTAATCTCTAATTGAAGAATTTCCGTCCACGCAGTCACCGAGGCGGTTATTAACTCATTAAGTTTTGTGGAGGGTCAGAACTAGCTCGAACTCTTCTTATGAGCATGCTCCAGACATGTTCTATAGGACTTACGTCTGGGCTTGTTGCTGACAAATGAAATTATTGTATTCTGATCTTCAAAAGGTAATCGTTCATGTATCGCGCTGTGTGAGGTAGAGCGTTCTCTTGCATTGAAAGAAGTTGGACACAACAAATAACATTAAACTGATTAACAAATAACATTAACACTTAATAATTTGAATTACGTAAATGGAACTAAAATTTACTGTTAGCAAAGAAGAGTCTCAGGTTCTGGTAGGTCGAGAGACCTTGTTCAGGGCTGTTTTTCAGACTCTCCCAGATTTATCAGATTTAGTGCCAAGTTAATTGTTTTATGTACTGTGTTGAATGATAAAAGCATAGAAACTACTAGATTACATTGATAGGTCCAATAAGAAAATTATTAATCCCCTTAAAGACATTACTGATCCTAAATATTGTCAATATTTAACGGTGAAATACACGAGTATCAATATCAATATTCTTGTTATTTTATCATTCCTTCTAATCGCATATTTTAATACAATTTTAATCATTCGAAAAATATTTAGTTACATTTCTATCATGTAGTTACACTAACCAATCTCCCTAAACTTTACTAGGGCCTTACAGAGTTCATGTTGACTTTGTGAAACTAGAGCAACGACCAGTTCCTACGAATACCTACAATTATTTAAATTTTGAAATACAATTGTATTCGGTTTTCGTATAAATAAAAGGCGCTGAATCATAAGCAAATTTTATTCAATAATGGGACCAAAATCCAACCTTTCAAAATGCAGTCGATATTATTGATCTCAGTCTCTAGGTGAAAGGTCGATTGAATTGCAGCTAATACGGAGTTCACTTATACGAGTACATTATGTGTAGTTATACGACTATGTGTAGGTAAGCCGCCGTCTGGTTACTATATATAACACGAACTCTTCAAGGACACTTTGTGTTCAGATAATTACAAATTTATATAAACACGCAATGCGTCCAGGAAGTACTATTGTTATTTCTATATTATTATTTGTCTCACTATTTATTTGGGCTAAATGCAATATGTGCCTTACAAGGGAACTAGTCAATAATATTGAAGGCTCTCATTAAAGTTTAAATATTTTCCACATTTAATTATTGATTAAGCTTTGCATAGGTTAACTTCTCTTAAATTTAACTATTTGTCAAGTTTCAAATACATTGCCATTTTGTGCAACAGCCGAAGAGCACATTACTTAACTATTCGAAGCACCACAAATAATTCTTCTGGCAGCTCTCATTCTTCATCGGCGCATTGTTTGTATATCTGTTTATTGGGACATAACCCAAAACTATGGCCACTATCACATTGTGAGAGACAGAATGTTCCACAGTGGAGAGATAAAAGTGTAGAAAAACAAATACCAAACCCCTGTACTAATTTCGACATTATTTTTACAAACTACTGACTTTATACGCGACTAACCATATCTCCGCTACGTTCGGCTCCATGTTCGTATTACTTTTCCATTATTCATTTTCTAACATTATTTTTATGTTATATCTGCACGCCAGGTGTCTTAAGTAGACTCTAAGGACACAACGTTAATTTTATCCAATAATAACAATGTATTTAATATCAATAAGTAGTTAATATCAAATAGTTTAGGTAAAATTCGAATTGTTCTAACAGATCCCGTATGATCTAGTGGCTAGGATACCTGGTTTCACCCAGGAGGCTCGGGTTTAATTCCCGGCACGGGAGGTATCGTGGACGTGATTTCTTTTTGATTGGAATTTTGAACAAAAATTTGTGAACCTATTTTTGAAGGTTTTTCTTCTACAACATTGCTTTACAGGACAATTTTTTGTTCAATTTTTTTTCATCACTTTTACGAATACATATCTCGATTTACTTCGTAAAATGTGTAGGAAAATTAATAGATTTTCTTCGATAATGCAATATAACTACATTTCAATAATTATTTGTGTAAATAAAGTGGGTAGAGAGCCCTAGAGGTAGGATCTATTTTTGGTTGAACAGCAATGAAGTCTTAAATTTTGGTGGTCAGAAATATTAGGGTAACACAAAGTACAAAGAGGTTTATGAACACTTTATCTAATGTGCTTAGTGACAATACACAAGTGTTCAGCTTTAGAGCGCGCGCATCGCTGCGACAGGCTCGCTACTATGAAACTGATTATTTCTCGTGGTCTTACTCGCCGGAAGCAAACTAAACACGGTAAAACTTTATCCTGTAT
>DWFT01000344.1:0-12395 GCA_018246795.1 Microceris patrobas patrobas
TTAGTTGTAAGGTGCGGAACCAGCCCGCCACAGTGCTTCGACCGTTCGGACGATCGAGGGGTACCTCACGAGTGCTTTTTAGAATTAAATTACGGCAACGCTTTTGAAAAGTAATCATGTTTTGAAAAATGTTGGACCGCGTGTTCGCTCCGACCGGTATTAATATTTATGATTACTAAAAAATAGAGTTTTTAGGAGTCGAAATACCAATATATTGTAACCTTGTGAAAGATATTTTATTAAATTATTCAGTGATCCAACGACCTTATGAATCTGAGAACTTCGATGCAGTTTACACTTTTTCGCTCTCTTTTGATATAAATATTGTTTCACTGAAGCGGCTACGCGAGTAGCATTCAAATTTTGATACAGTTGGTTCGGTTTTCCGCTGTATATTCGTGATTAATTAAGGAAGCAACGATTAAAGTAACGGCACTGTGAATCATAATTATTACTTAGGTGAGAAACGGATAGACTTTACACAAATAGATTTAATATTGACACATGTTATGAATAATATTTGAGTTTTAGTAGTTGTTAAGTGTAGCTTTTTCGTCCCAAAGGATTGCGTTACTGGACGTGTTGGATGGGCACTAAGATTCAATAACTTGTCGTCTTAACTGTTAGGATTCGCGTGTACTTATCGATTGATATTTTATCGTAGTCTAGTCACAAACGAATACGGATTGGCTACTTAACAACAATTTGTACATCTCGTGTCTATAGATTTCCTTTTCAATATTTACTAATTAGTATTGCTATAAATAAGACTGATATTAAACTAGACAAGGTCATTATTCAATACCACGCTATATGATCAAGTATTAAACTCAGTGTCAGTCTATTTAACGAGAGGGCAGGTGATATTCATATAATAGTCGCAGTCAGCTAGATGGGAAACGAGGTGGAAAAGATCTTTCGCTGTACTAGGGCTGGTACTCTACTTCCCAACATAACCAATAGCTGAATCCGTTGGGCTCCTTCAAATTGCTGTATTTTCGATGCGTATAAGCCCATACTTATGTGTGTAAGCTCAGTATGTCAAAATGAGAGAAGGTGCCGTCGAAAGTACAACGGTCTGAAAGAGCCGTTATTGTGTATATAATTACTTGCATAGTAAGAGATAATTCGCAGTTTGAATCATACCCCACGTGCAACAATTCATGAAGAATTTTTAAATTATTATCATAATTCTATTTTCGTTTTGGTTACTTGTTAAGAGATAAAATATTATACTGTATTGTTAAAATTATATTGGCGTGCATGTTATTTACGCAGCAGACCGTTAGCACGGAATATTTTCGTACTTATGGAAAATTGAAAGTTTGAAGGTACAAAAAATATTTATAATAATACCACATGTTATTCTGTGGTCCTTGCAATGTTCTACATAATTATTAACTCCATAGCAATACATGTGAATCTCAAAATTGTATTACTTACGTGTGAATATACTGTAACATCTTTTAGTGTATTGTTTTGTGTCGATCATTCCATTTGTCCGTCGCCTGGAGCGAAGGAAATGAATCGAATATGTTGAACATGTTTATAAGACATTAAAAATTTAACATGAATCAAGTAAATGAAATCAATTAAATTTATGTAATAGTATTATATTTCGATTTAAAATTAGTTTCAATTATAAAAACAGGAGGATTATTTATTTATTGAAATAAATTATATTTTGGATTTATTACTTGAGTGTTTTAAAAATTTTACTGTGATAGAACTAGGACTTATGTAAAATGTTTTAGCCGTATTAATTCAAGTTTCATTTATCATTATTATTTATAATTAAGTTATGAAGTAGTACTCGCAAGAAATAATACGCATGCATTCAATAGAAAACGGAACTATTGAGCTTTATTCCAGTTGGCGTGCTCTCCTCGTACAATGTACTAGGGGATTATGGAATCTGCGGAAATATAGGTCTTGAACTTAAACCCTTCTCACACCCAGCTATAGTTCCTAGCTACAAATAGGTGCATTTGAAGTATGTATTATGTATTTGTCATTGATGTAAGTTCTGTTGCATGGCATGCGGTAAGCGCTGTATATTTGTACGTTTAGTAGGTGTTATGACATAATGTACTATATTTTTTTTTATCTATTGTCTCGCTTTTATCAATAAAAGCGTCAATTATATTATATTCACCCGTGTATAATAGCAACATTTTATTTGTTTGCCTAGGATACGCGATATTATGTAACTAGCAACGTTCAATGAGTGGAGGACTCCTAACACACAGTTCGGAATTTGTAAAAGTGCAGAATTGCCGTAAGCTTTACTGCATCAGGAAATGAGTTGCTACATTCCATAGGTTTTCGACACCTATTGTACCATAATTCACCAACACCCTATGTATGCAGCAGGATGTACATATCACGTCGCCACTGAACTTAAATGAGTCGTGTCCATATGTAAATATTTATGTACTACGAAACCTGAAGTGCATATATATATTTTAGGTTTCGGAGTTTTTATTGTGTGATTGTATATTTTATCTTTTTATATTCACTGAGCTATTCAGAGATATTATTGATTATTTTAATAAAGGCTACCGATAATACATTTAGGAAATTCTAAGAAAAATAAATTATTGTGGTGAGCCAATTTAGAGAAATGAATAAGAAAGTAGTAGCAAGCTCCCGTGTATGTAAGAGCTGTTAAAATGTTACTTAATTTCCAAAATAAATTTCTATAAAAAGTGCAGTATCTTTTTATTTCATACCATAAAAACAATTACAATTAAATTACATTTTTTCCTAGTGTCATGTGACATTCAACTGTCTTGTTCATAAACGTCGAAATAGGTACAATGACCTCAAACATTCATTTACAATAATGTGTTTATAATGAAGCGTTTATAAATAAGGGTGCAAAATATTAGTGAATATGAAAATGTTTATTTATACTTATATTTGACAATAATACTATCAGATCATAAATTCACAATAACTGACAAAATACCAATTACATTGCAATTGTCACATGGACGATCAACTGCTAGCTATAATCTTAAGCTACTCGTGCTATTACATAACATCATATTTTAAACAACACAATGAGTTGAAAATAAACATATTTATATTAAAGCACTATTCAACATACCCCATTCATATATATAGAGACATATATATATGTTACTACACTTACTGTAAGCGAAACATACGATTAATAATAATACAATTAAACGGTTAGTTGTTCCATCGGGTTTTATTTGAAATCTTAACTCCTTATATGAACCAGAGTTAAGGAACTTTCGTCAATTAATCGTAACATTTAAGAGAAGAGATTCCATGAATGTGGTATGCGCTCAAATAAAAACATTTTGAGACCTAAAGTCCATGTACATTTATGTATGTAATATCTAAATTATTAAAAATAGATCACATTAATAGAATAATCAAGAGTTAAATTTAGGTTCATCATTGAATATACATTAAATGAATACAATGTAGCCTCTTAAACGCGACAAGCGCACTCTGACGGTGTCCGAGCTGGTCGCTTGGGAGCCGTCAGTCGTTTTGAAGTGCCTGTACCGTACTGAATCCCTGAGCCAATGCGCTCTGGATCCAATTCTCCCGTTTCTATTTTTGCTAAGATCGTTTTTGAACATTTTAAGAATGCTTCCTCTACATTCTCCCCTGTCTTAGCGCTCGTCTCTAGAAACATCAGCTCTGTAAAAAATTAAACATGATTTTGCTATATATGAACAATAATAAGCATCGTTAATAGCGAAAACTCTTGCTGACCTCTTGTTTCCAACTCAGTTCTGAACAATAGGCAAGTCTCAAAATCTTGACAAAAACTGTTTTATAATTATTTTAAGTTGTGATATCGGCCAATCTAGATTGCTATTTACTTTTAACACCACTGTTGGGGCCGACTCTTCTGATATTGCAAATATCTATAGAAGGTGATAACCACTTGGACTATTTTGAGTCCATCACTCAGAATAGTCCAAGCCTAAAGGGGTCTTTCCAATGATCCATGCAAAAGAGATACAGGTGAGGCAAATAGTATATTAACAGTAAAGCTGTATGCAATAATTATGTTTACCATTTTCCTGTGCAAATTGACTAGCTTCAGTAAAGGTCACCTCCCGAGATTCTTCTAAATCTTTCTTGTTGCCAACCAGCAGGATAACGATGTTAGGACTAGCAAGAGTCCGGGCATCTCTTAGCCAGTTGGCGAGGGCGTTAAAAGAGTCCCTAGATGTTATATCGTATACCAGCAAGGCTCCTGCTGCACCCCTGTAGTAAGAACGGGTGACTGATCGAAACCGTTCCTGCCCTGCTGTGTCCCATATTTGTAATTTTGTTGATTTACCTCCAATATTTACGATTTTAGAACCAAACTCTACTCCAATAGTGTGGCATCTGTCTTCTTTGACTGTAAAAGACAATTTATTACCGTTATTGATCACACTAGGTCTCTCTCTCTGCCAAAGTAGACAAAACAAACTTAAAGTGACTCTAACAAAGAGCAGCTGTTTTGATGATTAATTACTTTAGCCTGAGGCATTTAATTTACATGTCATATAACACTGGAAATATCTTACAAGAAAGTTCATACTAGAATTCACATGAGCAAATTGAAAATAAGTGTGCAAGCTGAACCATAGCAAAGTATGAATCTAGTTGATGTCAATGTGGATATTTTAGTTTTAACAATTAAGAATTAATAATTGATTGATGTTTTTAAATAAGAAAATCCATTATTACAAAAAGGTATTTAACAAAGACTATTTATATTATTGCTATGTTTAGACATGAGGATAAAATCAATACAGAAATGTGTTTGTTTAACAATGTACACTGTTCCTGTTTAAACTATTATTCAAATGTCATGTATAAAAAAAGTTTAGTCTCATTTAAGATTTTCCAGTCACACAGGATTCCTCCTATAATAAGTTGTAGTCACATTGGTCCCATGTTTTAGTCCATGAAAAAGACCTGTAGATTTAGAATTTAAAATTGCAAAAGACAATGTCTAGATCAATTGAAATACTTGAATGAAATAAAACCAAAGCTGTGGTGCTGATAACATTATCCCAAAAAGGTTAAATTTGACAAAGATACTCAATATCTTGCAAACTTGAACACACTAATTTCATTTATGATTACAAAAAAAATGTTGATTGACATTCTTTAAACATTTGTGAGTTCCAGGTAAGGGTGTGTGGAATGAGTTAGAATGGAATCTACAACATCAAATAATACATGACAGTATTCATGAATATCTAGACACAATTGTGTATAGAGTTAGAAATTAGGTGCAAAGTACCATTATAATATTATATGAAATTCATGTCATCAATAATTCAACCATGTCCAAGAACGAGACAACTGGAGAATATTTATATGTAAAATGACAAGAGTAAAAAGATTTCTCCGAAAAGAAGCAAACATGAAGTTATCATAAAAAGTAGGGCTGTAACACTTACAACTGAAATTGTGTAGTCTGTGAACATGGGTTTTAAAATTTTTGCATTATATTCAGAACATATAAAAACCACTGAATATTGGTGTAAGAATAATGGAGTAAGCATACATATCATCAACAGGAGAGACTTGGTTCAAATCCTTAATGGTTAAAACAATGACAGACTGCTTATTATGTATGTTGACAGTATAAGACAGAAATAAATATTTATCAGTAACTGTCACACTCATACCAATTGCACTCAGTTTAATATGATTTTACAGATTATTTGAGATTTGTATATGCTACAAGCGTGACAATCTCTTCACTTACGATAAGTTAGAGTCACGGATAGGTCACACGTCCAAATTTCAACATGAATTGAGCGTAAAAGCAAAATTATATTTTCCATGAGTACGAATCCTTAACATATTTGTAACTACAACTCTATTTCGCCAATATACACGGCAAATAATTAGCAATGTTATATTATATCGTTAATATGTTGATTGTTAGAAACGTCGTGAACGATAGTTATGGTCTATGGCAAATCTAAAGTAGAACAAAATTAATATTACTTACATTTGTTTCCAATAAAATTATTAAGAAGACTTGACTTCCCTGTACCGGCACTCCCAATCACCAGAAATTTGAACAGATATTCTAAAAGGAAAAATATATGCAAGTAGTAATGTGTTACATTACGTATTACACATCAATTGACTTTCACAAGCGCTCATCCAATTTACCATAGGATTCTGACATTATTCAGTTCTTCAGAAAACTTTATCTGCATAAAAACTGTTTACACTGTAACAAATCTCATTATTTACGGCTATATGAATTTAGGAATAAAAATAGTTTCCAAAACAACAGCAGTTCTTATATTTCCGAGTTTTATTAATATTTTTTAGAGACGTTGGATTTCTGTCTTTCAGCCAACTATAACGTTATTGTACTTGCATATTGGTTTATAGCTGTAGAGATAACTGTGAGTAATAACAGTAATTTATCGAAAATATCCAATAAATTTTTACCCTAAACTTATTCCCATAAAATACAAGAAAAACGTTATAGGTACTTGTACAAACAGGTCAACAACTTATTGTAGGAACAACCTCTATTCAAGGTAAATAAAACGTAATCAATAACTTATTCTTAAACTAGCTATAATCTGTGATGTAATCAGGTGTTACAAATGTCATAATATTGTCATTTTATTGAGGAATGAAATGACATGACGACGAAAGTTCTACAAAGGTCTATTTTTTTGGTCTAAATATAAATTGTAAATAACGCAGAAAATTAATTTTGTTAACATGCTTACTTTGAAACATGTTAGTAAGTTTATGAGAATAATAAAAACTAGTAATATCCTATAATTATTACATTTTTGTTTTGTATTCCAGGCAATTAGTGTCTGTCAATATAATAGAACCAAACCATGGCGCACTCAGACCCGGTCATTTTGGGAATATGTGAATATGATGTTCAATAAACCTGATCCAGAGCGAATAAAGACGGTAGGACCGGATCGAGCCTGCGCTGAATGGGTTTTACGAAATGGCGGTAAAGTTATGTGGGCGAATGGAAAGACATTAGCTGATTACAACTTCTTACCATCTGAAGATGAACGAGTTCCAAAAATAGTAGAAATTGACGGGTCTGAATCATCTATATCCCATTATGGATTTCCTCATTTAAGTATGTTGCTTTAATTATCTTGTATTAATTATAAGAAGCTTAATATTCCAGAAAAAAATTGTTTCAGGTGGTTGCACAATGTTACGGAAAATCACACTCCATGATAGCAACTACATTGATGACCGTGCAATGAAGGGACTCTCCTATGGTAAAGACACTCTGTTCCATGTTCAAGTTTCTAAATGTCTCAATGTCACAGATTCAGGCCTTAAAGAAATAGGATCCTTGAGCAAACTGGACACTCTCATTATATTTAACCTAGAAAGTGTTAACAATATGGAGGAGTGTAAACAATATCTAAAGTCCCAGCTACCAAATTGCAAGATAGAAGGTATATAAGCAAGTATTGATTTGTATTAAATAATATTAAAAGAACTTACTGGCCTTAATATTGCTTTGCAATTTATGTATATATAATTTAATGATTTCAGGTGAGGACCACATAAGCAGCTAAAAAAACAAAATATGATATGAAAGCCAATTACAGTTTCCCAATATTTTATTACAATGTATATGTTACACAATCATCAATGATCAATCATTTTACCCCTTTACCTACTGCATCATTTACACTATTATAACCATCTTGTATCAGCAAATCAGCTAATTCTTTCTTTATTCTTGTTACAATTGAAGGGCCATGATATATCAAGGCTGTGTATATTTGAACAGTACTGGCCCCGGCTAATATTTTTTCATAAGCATCTTTACCACTGAAAACTCCTCCAACCCCAATAATCGGTACTGATCCTGTAATAAAAATTAAATTTGAAATTGAATTTTGTAGTTATTTATTAATTATTCTAGTTGTGCCCATGATTTCATACTACCCTACCACCTACCCACGTGGGACCGTATCACGGTCAACTGACGCGCTTCCAGCCTAAGCTGAACCCTATTTCATATGGTGATATGTTCATTTATCATATAGATCTGAGCTCTATTTTTCTTGGCTCATATGTGATGATTGACATAACTTTTTTAATTGTTACTGATTTAAATGAAAAAAAAAAACACAATGTTAAGCGAAGCCCATCATGATATAATCCTGAAAACTGCATTCAAATCACATAAGCCATTTCTGAGATTACTGTACACAAACATACAAACAAAATTGAAAAACATTGCTTTTGGTTTTCTTGCATATATAAAGCCCCAATTATGATTTCTTAAATGTATTTGCCATGTCCAGACAGATAAGTTACACAGAAAGCCTTATGTCTAGCAGTGGACAGGAGGAGGCTGAGGATGATGAACAATACACATGCCTGTATAAATTAACCCCACAGCTATTTTTAGCAGAGTTGAAACTAGTTAACTAGAGTTAGACAGATTTCTAAGAAAAATAATAACATTAAATATGCAACTACATAATGGAATTCTGCTTACTTTGTCATGATCATCAGCCTAAGTCCACTGCTGGACATAAGTCTCTCCTGGGGGTATTTGTGCATACATATATACTGTGCTGGGCATGTATGTAGGGGATATGTTATCCTCTCATATGTAGATTTATTATAGTAACTGGCAGTTTATAAATAACACAATACCTTTAGTCAATTTATATATTGTTCTGATCATGTTTGTCGACTTGTCCTTAAGTGGTTTACCGCTCAGACCACCAGCCTCATTTGAAAATTCCTGATTAATGAGACCCGACCGTTCTATTGTTGTGTTTGAAATGATCAGTCCATCAACAAGAGTTTCCTTTTTAGTTACAACAGAAACAATGTCTTTTATCTCCTCAAGATTCAGATCTGGTGCAAGTTTGAGTAACAATGGTGGTTTTCTATGACTTTGTAATGAGCTTCTTGTTTTATTTACTCCAATCAGAAGTTTCTGCAATTCTTCTTTGCTTTGTAAGGATCGCAACCCAGGAGTATTTGGACTAAAAATTGTAAAAATATTTAATGATATATAGTTTCAATTAATCTTGCCTCAGAATTGGCACAAAGCCATACATTATAAAATGGCTCAGCAGTTCTTAAGTAACTTGTTATTGTCTATAAGTCAAATTACTACATATTACCTACATAACACCTACTTTGTTGTTACAAAGTAGGTTTGTAGGTTTGTTATTACAAAGTAGGTGTAATTTTAACAGTATGATCTGTAAGCATTATGAAATTTACCATTAACAATTTTTCAATGAATGGCAAATAAAAATACCATATTGCCCAAATTACAGTTATTAAGATTAATATAAAATATGGAACATTGCAAAATAAATTAAGCTTGACTATCAACACTGGATTTTCACAAGGTACACCTGACATTAAAAACACAACTTTCAAATTAAATATAATATACTCTTATATGTCCTTTTCACTACATATAAATTCGAATTTAGGTTTTTATTATTTATTAGAAAATTATTTACCTGCTTATATTTATCACAAAGTAGTCAGCTATATTATTGAATTTGTTTATTCCTGTAACATAATCATGTACAGCATCCTCAGAATGTTTATTTTTACCCAAATTGATACCCAGGAGTCCTTTGTCTAAAATCGTTTTGTCTAAGTTCTCAATTTTCTTGTACACTTCATTGTGGCCTTCACTATTGAAACCATATCTATTTATTACAGCACCATCTTCAATTAATCTAAACACTCTAGGTTTAGGATTCCCTGGTTGAGGTTCGGGTGTAACTGAACCAATTTCTATAATGGAAAATCCTATCTTCCTAAGTCCAACCACAGCATCACCATGCTTATCAAAACCAGCAGCTATGCCGATGGGATTACTCAGATTATAACTCAAAAATTTTGTTTGCTAAAATTAAAATGAATAGTTTACAAAATAAACAACATAACAATTGGGGCAGCATTCTACTCAGGTCTCTATACACTGGCCATGATAATCAATATTGAAACAGTGCAATCAGTTATTTACATATTTGATCACTACAATCAATACCAAAATACTATAGCTCTAGCAGTGCTTATACCAACAACTATGCCCATGGTATTGTAGCAGTGTCACATGGAATCATACACCCACATATAACAATGATATGGTTACACAAACAAATATTATGTAAAAAATTACGCTGAAAATGTGGAAAATAAATATTAGTTGATATAAATAAAAGGTTTTCTTAAAATATTTAGATCAGTCTGGCTGTTTATTTTAGAGAAAAGCTACAGGTATCCAAACTGACCTTCACCTAATCAAATGTAACCTAAGTTAATAAGTATGAAACAATGTGCTTATTGTTGTAGGCAACTAGGACGTAGGCTATACTTACTAAAACTTGTGGATCTTCTGAGGATTCATATGGAAACAATCCATATTTAATTGCTGATACTCCTATTCTATGTGCTATTTCTGGACTGACATATTTACTCAATGGTTGTAGCACATTTTCGTAGTACCCGTTGAAATCCTTCTTATAATATATAAACTGATAAGATAACGATCCGCCCAGTGTCAAATAACATAAAGATTTAATTTTTTTCTGGAATAAACAAGGGACTTCAAAAATAGGTTTTTATTCGAACAAAACTTATACTTTTAATTTATTGCAGTTACCAAGTTGTTATGTTTTCTACTCATTATGTGATGTAGCGTTTTTTCGTTTTAAAAATCTAATATTCAAGTTTTTAAATAATTTCAGAATATCCAACACATTGGCACATGAAATTGACACTGACATTTGAAAGTTAAGTTAAATTTGAAAGTTAAACAAACAGGTATTTGCTGCCAATAACAAACTCCATAATAATTACGGAACGGAATTACAGATTGTGGACTCTGATAATAACAGACCCAGCAAAAATAAATAATTTGGAAACAGTTTAAAAGTACTTAATACACGACAAGACGTATTTAAACACATTACAGTAGTAGTAAAAACACAATCTCTTATTATTAGCAAATAGAATTAGATTGGCAGCACTGCGTAACTGTCACTTTGGTAGATATTGACACTTACATGATACATCTTTATTTATTGAACTCAGTACGGTAAATACATGGTCAAAGTATTTTTAATTGAATTGACAAATAGTGCGATGCTCTAAATACATCAACTTTTCGTATTCGAAAAGTACTTTAAGAAGATCGTAAATATATTATAAATACAATATGAAAGCAACTTTAATTTTTGATAGTGTTAATAATTTATTATTCTCAAAATGGGACGAAACGTTCTTAACTCGAATGAAATCTTTTAGTGAACAAGTAAGCATAGAAAAAAAAACAAGTAAATTTAATAAAATGGAATTTATTATATTCGTCAATGATCACAAGTAAATTCCGCTGTATTTCTTGTAATTATTCATCTAGTGCCCGGAGCCAGAAAGCGATAGTAATATTTCCGACAACCACCATGTATCGCAACTGCTGTCTCCCATCATCACGTCCCAGCGAGTAATGGCCGCTCAGTTCGGCAATACATACGCCTCTATGAAGTGCAAAGATAATACCACTATATTATTTGATGAGGTATGTATTCAGTAATTCTTTTACGAATATGGGTAGATTTTTAATCGCCATGCAGTTTTTCTAGTTGTCTTACTATATAATTGTTTCTTTAGACAGGTTGAAAACTTTTGTTTTGTCATTAGAAAGTACCACTTGCAGTTGTTGAATAAATACACAAATGTAATATAAAGTTACGTTTAAAATATAGAATAATACTACCTAAGAAAACCTCGCTAGTTGACCTACATAAAAGCTTGTTTATTTAAATTTCTCTATGGTCGAGACTGGACTGGTTATGGTAAAATGATGAGGTTCCAGAAATAGAAATCCGTATTATACTTTCCTGTTTTTTTCTACAATCTTTTTTACCTCAATATTAAAGGTGGGACTGACTGGCATAGGTTGGGGAATATTTATGTAGAATTTAGTCTTGAAGCAATATGCACACAACCGGTTCAAAGCCTAATTTTGTCGTGACTCATCTCTGTGCACTTGTGTTATCCAACCACTTAGTACGAGGAACATTACCATATCAGGTAATATGAGCTTTGAATACAGGTTAGGCTAAGACGCGCAACGATTAAAAAGTAATGAGTAAAGCATTTCAAAAATCAATTTGACTATCGAACAAATTATATAGTGCTGTGATTTATAATATTTCTTGTGTTTAACCCCTATGTTAAACAGTTAATGTTTCAATCGTTTAATAATTTATTGCTTCAGTTTATCGCAAATAAATATAACGCATTACTTAATGACAATAAATTTAACTTTTACGGTAAACTTTAAAGTGTACTTCAAAGATAAATATTTGGCACTCTTAAATTCTCGTTCT
>DWFT01000345.1:0-12395 GCA_018246795.1 Microceris patrobas patrobas
TGGGCGCTTTTTTTGTTCACGTTTATCTCTAAAACAGTAGTTGGGTTTGATAACTTATTTTTGGGTATTACAACTGGATTCGTGAGAAAGACATAAAATAATTTTATTTAATCAGTAATGTTTATGGACATGGTTAAACATAAATTGTGGTTTCAACAACATTATGTTTACCATACTTCCATAGTTTGATTTCCAGGAATTATAAAACAGTAGTCTCTTCGTCAATTTTAAAAAGTCATAACCTCAGACATTATATTGCGTAAATATCTTCTTAAATTCTTTATTTTGCTTTATTTATTAGTTGTACCACATTGTGCTTTATTAGTTGTACCACAAAGAAAAAAGGAAGTGGAAAATATCTCCAGATCTGAACAATATTAAGATGCCGACTAAGTAAATAATAACAGGCGTTTCCGTTCTTATTCGCGTCCTGGGCCGGCAATGGCCTTTATAGGCTGGTGACAATGATAACATTGCTTTCCACACTAAGAAGGATACCAAGTAGTACGGTAACCAGTTGAAACGGGGGCATCAAATTCCATGGACCGGCAAACCTAGCGCGAACGGGTTAGACCTGCGGGATATCTGTAATATGTCTTAAATAATATGCGGGCGAAACTGCGCGTCGCAAGCAGTGAAGATAGTTTGAAGTCTGCTGAACTAACTCTGATAAATTAACTATACTAAACTGCCAATAGCGTTTTAAACTAACCTGTTGGAGGTTATTGGAGCGGAAAATAAGGTAATACTAATTATTAAAATCTTTTACTCTAAAATAAAGGGGTTTTTTATACATTTACCGACGTACGCGTATGATAACTTTGATAGATGACGAACGAAGTCAAGTCTGTGAAGGTGGAATAATTTGGCATTTAGGTACGTGCTCTTAGTCTACTCCGTAAGTTCTCTGGAGTAACGATATAATATAACAGTACGTTGGAATTCTATAGAGCACGGCGAAATGCCTTGGTAACTTTAGTTAACCGTCTAAAGGTTAATAAAAAATCACCGATGATGGTACACCTGATCTTATTGGTCTGGACCTTAGTACTGGTCAGTACTAGTGCTGTTCTAAGTTAAAAATCTATATGCTTGCCCTTAGTGCACACGTAAGTTTCAGCACAAATTATCAGCCAAAGAGCTCGACTGACCATACATAACTCTGTGCTTACTGCAATGCTACTATATGGGAGCAAGAGCTGGGTATGTAAGAAAGGAGATGAAAGCAAAATAAACGCGATCGAGATGAGGTCTCTGCGTCGCATATGAGGCCTGACACTCGCCGAGCGTGTTCGAAATTTTGGTGTAAGGAAGATGGTTTATATGAAAGAGAGTATCGTTGTAAAAATAAAAAAGGGCATGGTCCGATGGTTCGGACATGTTGAAAGAATGCCTAATGAAAGAATGACGACGCAGATGTACAATGCGAATGTTGATGGACGTAGGTGCTGAGGGAGACCAAGGCTAAATAAGTCGTGTTCTGACTGACGGGGGAGATGGAAGCCTCCGAAACCGGCGTTTATGTATAACGAAATTTATGAATGTGGAAGAAGCACGACAGGTATGCAAGGATCGGGATATTTAACACTCCGTGCTCTCTGTCTACCCCGTAAGGAACATGACGTAAAGATCTGTCTAGTCTTATGACAACATAATACATCCTACCACGTACTCTTAACACGATTTCCAATCTACAAGTATCTACGTCATAATAATAGACCAATCGTCACCTGACTAGTTAGCGCGCGTAGTAGCCGTAGTCTGGCCGCGATGCCAAATAGCTCCACGTATGTCTGTGACGCAACATATATCTGTCACTGGTTACGATTTCGTTGTTTTGAGCTCTAAAGATCAAGTGAAACTAGAAATACACTAGACTACTGACCGAGTTCATTTTATTACTTTTTTCACTAAAATAAACGTATAATATATAATTTTAACATCTATATAAACGCACTTAAAATCAAGTCTTTAAATAGGAATGTGGTATTATTGTGCTCTGGCATGAGGCGGATGACGGAGCACTCTAGATTCCTGTCGCCTGAGGAGTGCACAGCAGACAAAGAATCTATGACCTAGAAATAGATTAAGAATTTGCTATTAAGATAAATTCCACCGAAAGCCATCGTAATTCAGAGAGAAAACGATATTACTTAAACATACGCTAATCTGTATATCATACAAAGTTCTGCCAACTCGCACTTGGCTGATGTGGTAGATTGTGCTACATATTAACCCTTTTCATTCTGTTAGGAGACCCCTGTCCTACAATAGAATGATAAAAGAGTTCTTGTTGTTGATCATGATAATGAAGGTAATAGTGAAGTAAAGTTAAAGTTATGGTGTAAACTTCACTTATTGTTTGCTCGTCCAAGTGTCGTTTCGTAAGGATGACAAGATCATATTCCATGAAATTATTTACTACTAGCTGCACCCGGCGCGCGTTGCTACGCCAACAAGTAAAATAAATTGATATCATATTCGTTGCCCCCGTGTAAAAACAAATGGGTATACTGATTTTCATGACAGTCGGTTGAACGGGGCAGAAGTTGCTACTCTGCAGCGCCACCAGGTGGCGAGTAGCATCAACGAGCATATTATACAAACCTTCTCCGTGGAAAAATACATATATATACCAATTTTCATAATAATCATTTTTATATATATAGATTCAACATTCAACATTCATTTTTATATATATAGATATAAAACAAATTAAGTTTAAAATAATAAGGACATAAGTATATCTACTGTTTATCTAAATCAAAGTGAATAGTTTTGTGTAAGTTCGTCGATTTTATCGCATCAGTTATGTTTTTAAGATGAAATCTCTAGCATATGTTAAAATAATGACTTAAAATAATTATTATGTAAAATAAGAATTGATAAGTATTGATAAAGATAAACAACGCAGTTGTTCATCGGTCGACGACGCGCATCATCACGCAAAATTCAAGGAAATGCCACGTGATATTGCAAGTGCCGGTAATGGTATCGAGTTCTTAATGACAATATTTAAAGTTCGGTAGCATTGCTATGTTCTAGCATATTATTATTACTACGATATAGCCGGAGAAGCACAGAGATATTTATGCGGCGATAACCACTGAATATAAACCTACCATGCCGCAGAAGGAACCGAAGAACGAAGAAGGAGAACACTACATAATAATTTTAAGTAATAAATCATATCAACTAATTTATATTTAAGAAGTAGATAAAAATTAAAATCTAATAAAAATATAACACAAGCAAAATTTCCAATGTTTAACCTTACAGTGATATCTGCAAAATAAACATAGCGTACTAATATCGTGTTTGTTTTAAATACATGTATATAATAAAATAAGTATTAAATGTATGTAGATATATAAAATATAAAGCCTTTTCAAATATGACTGAAAGCCTTATAATATACAATGAAATGCGAACAGGAAAAATAAGAAGATAATTCTGCTGTCAGCCAAATGTGTCCAAGCAAAACTATAACATGCTTGATAAGCGGGCACCTATGACAGAATTCTAGTTAAAGTTGTGAATTCGTTAGCTAATTCTCACTCATGGGACTCATTAGCTTTATATTAGTACTAAAAAAAAATATGATTACGATTTTAATTTTTGTTGCACGTGTGCGATGACTGAAAATAAAATAAGAGAAAATGAAGAAAAGATTACAAGTTGAGAGCGGATCTTAGTCGAAATTTTAAAACGAATTTCATTGCTCTTATTAATCACATGAAATTACTGAAGAAAGAAGGGGTAATGAAAAAAGTATGATGATCATTCAAGTACAAACGAAACACATACTAGACGTCTGTACCGAATAAGAAAATGGCGAGCAGGTCTCGTGGGTGGATCATAGTCGAAGCTTAAATATTCTTTGACTAGATTGCGCTCATGAGACTTGGTAGCCTTATACGACACTTAAAAGAAGAAAATGTGGAATTAGAAGACATCTCTACTAATATGATAAAGCTGGAGGGTTTGTTTGTTTAGTGATAGCTTGATTGTGATGTTTTTTAACTAGGATGGTAAGTTTAACTATGATAGTTTTTATGTTTAATTAAATGCTTGAAGGTGCCAATCTTAGAAAATACTAGTCGTATTTAAGTTGTTTTATGTAACTATGTCCAATGAATATGTAAAAATAAGAAGAAAGAAGAAAATTGTATGCACACCGGTTCCGTGAGTGAGTCAAAGTCTAAGTGTAAAGTATAATCTTTGACTAGACTACACTCATGAAACTTGTTAGTAGCATACTTTTATTTTACCAAAGGACAAGAAGCTAGAAGATGTTAAGAATACAGGTGCTCCATGAGTGGACATACGAGTTTAAGTGAAAAATAATTTCATGGGTAATTTGAGATTGTATGTATATCAAAGGCGTAGTTTTGTAACCAATTAAGCATTTCGCTCGTAATAGTAAAAATCTTCATATGAGCGCTAAATCTAGAATTGTTAAAGTGAAAAGATTACTGCTTTGTAAACTATACCAAAGTTAGAACAGCATATGCAAAATGAAAAAGTTAAGATATGCGGGAAGCTAGTCTCGTGACCAGGTTATGATCAATATTGAGAAACATTGGGTTGTGCTCATGAGACTTGCTGGCTCCATAATATTAATGAAATGAAAAAATATATCTCGGGAATAGTTTTCAACATTTCTACCCTTGCCATTCTTTGCAAGGATACAGACGTTGGGTAAGTAAATGCAAAGCGAAAAAATAAGGTATAAGGTAGGTTGGCTGGACTTATGATTAGATCTTATGAAGAATTTTGTATCAATCTGATTAGATTGCATTTAAAAATTCCATTGTGATAATGAAGAAACAAAAAAATGCCCGAAAATAATCATAGAGAAGATGAGAAGAGGGAAGCAAATATCTGCCAAACGGATCTCGTGAGTGGGTCATAGTTGAAGTTCACAAACTCTTTGACTAGATTGCACTCATGAGACTTGTTGGTGGGACACAGGAAGAATTAGAAGACGTCGATATGTCCAGTGACCATGAAATGACATTGATGTATAATGCTTTTGGCACGCTGGGCTTGTGAGTAGCTCCTGATTGAAGTTTAATTTCATTAAAGTCATGAGTAGACTCGAAATTACTAATGACGATAAAGGAGTAAAAAACAGAGTAAACATTTGTTTGACTTGCTGGACTTGTGCGTGAATCATAGTCGAAGTTTTTGTTAACCTTTTGACTAGATTACACCCACCTGTCTTGTTAGTCGCCTACGACTTCTGAAGAGACAACTTAATTTGTTAGAAGGTATAAACGATGTAAATTCCTGACAAAGACAGAAGAAGGAACAGAACAAAAAATAACAGAAAACTAATTACACCCTGGATTTCTAAATTTAAAAAAATGTAACATCACGCTTGTAATCCCCGAAGTGGTAGGCAGAGAAGTGTAGTACATTCTCACGTTTCACCAGTTACGTTTAAGTCCCATGGAATAGGTGGTGAGCCTATTACCATACACCGGGCATAATTCCAGACTCCGAATCACTACCAGAAATTTTAAATTAGAAAAATCCAATAGTAACCGATCCGGGATCTGAACCCAGGCCCAGGACCAGGAACCAGGACCTCCCGATCGTCAGTCGCGCTTGCAACCACTCGACCAACGAGGCAGTCAAAAATTATTAAATTAAATAACTTTATTATGCTGTTCTAATTGTTCTTAGTAAATTTACTATGCTGTTCTAATGTGGTTTACCCACCCAGGGGCCATTACAGACCATTTCTGTCGGAAACAAAAATGATAGAAATTCAAATATTACACTATATCGCTCAGCTCTTTAATTACTTGTCGCATCTTCTATTACTTCACTTGACATCCCATTCAAATATATTGATTTGATGACACATCTTTTATTTATAGTGTTTGCTTAAATATAGTCTGAGATAAAAGAATAACTAAACAAATATAAAATGTGAATGTTGATGAGAGCAGGTACCGAGGCAGACCCGTGATCAAATAGGTCGTAAGTAGACCCATGTTGATCAATTAACTCAGACTGGTAGATCGGGGTCAAAAGTCTCCAAAATCAGGATAGGTCCATGAAAAGGAGGAAAAGTATATTAGATGTTTTAGGATAGAGATATTAAGCCGACTATGTAATATTAATAACAATAAAGTAATATTCGCCGTAAGTTTTAATAATTACTTTCAGTTTAAACACAACGCCCATAATAAACTACCTACATATAATTCAATAATATTGTATATAATACTCGTATATGATAATTACACGTTTAACATGGTAGTAATATATTACGTTATAGATTGTTTCTTTTACTTTATTATATTGAAAGGTATAAAGGAACATAAATAAGTATGAAGAGATTCCATTTCAAATGATACTATTAGGGTATTTTTAGTTCAATTATTAAGAAATAATTGACTTCAAATCGCCTGAAGTGTCCTTTGGTTGCAACGATTGTACGTATAGAGTCCAGTTGAGAAGATGGATTCCTTTTCCAATCTAAACGGAACCACTGTATATCGAGACTACGCAGAAAAAAGAAGAAATCAATGTAAACACGGGGCCGGTATTTTTCTCTCTATTGGCATTCAATGCTAATGCCAAAAGAGAGAAATTCATCATTCTCGTGATGTGCAACGTAAGAAAAATCAAGATCGAAACGGTATCATCAATTAGGGAAGAATAACGGAAACACATCGGTATCTTCATGCCAAGTACCCTACGGGTGGGTTAAGAGCAAGAAGTGCCAAATAATATCCTTACAAACCGATTTTTTTCCGGAGACTGCTAAGAAAAACAGGTAGTTAATATTAAAATTTCGTTTAGTTAATATAAAAATAAAATTATTATGTTGTCATCATTGCTAAATTAAATTGAAAAAAAAAGTTGTTACATTGAAGGTTTAGCTTAGGTTGTAGATAATGATATTAAATAAAGATCGACAATTATAAAGCGATGGTCAATTATGAAAATCTACGTATTTAAATACAAAAAAGTACAAAAACAACTTAAAGTACCTACTTAGGTCTTTTGAGAGTGTATCTCAAAACTACGTATATTGATTTTGTTAAAATTTAATAGAAGCATGGTACTCGAATGAATTGTTGTGAATGAACACTATGCTTAATAGACCTTAAGCCAGGCGCAAATTTCGGGCAACAACTAGCAAGATGATTTAGAGAGTTGTATCATGAAGTATGGTGAACGTTAGGTGCGGCTCCGTGAGTGGGTTGAGCAGCAGTAGCCACGTAAACACGTAGTAAACATTTTTTTTGTGATTTCCTCCTGACTGAAAATGTATCAAATAACAGCTAGCTCAATATTTTGAGGAAGAAAAAGTCAGCTGGTTGGAGAGTGGTGGATTATACGTCAGCTGGTCATATGAATATGAAACAAATATATATAAATTCAGGGATTTCCTCCCAATTGAAAATTTGTCAGATGATAGTTCATATACATGTATGTATAAATAAAATTGTCAGCTGGTCATATCTCGGTGAAATGGTTGTCAACTGATACCCTAAAGAGTGTAACGCAGGAGCTAGTCGGGACTGTTTATTGCCGACATAAATGTAAGTAGCTGATAAGTTTTCCTTCAGTATACTTCTAGCTGATTTTTTATTACTTACAGGATCACACTAATAATCAGCATACAAATTTTCATTCAGATGGAAATGACTTATAACTGCATTATTGGACATTACACTTTATGCTCTAACTCAAAAACATATACATATTTTCTTCTGAAAATCTAAATATTACGATGGTTTCAGAGCAACAAAGGGGATCCTATAATTTTTTTCAAAAATTCAATGGAGTAAAACAAATAAAGACTGCATGGATTAAATTTAAACTCTGTGGGCACTTTATGGGTAAATGGAGCAGTAAAAGGCTCGCTTAGCATTACTGTTTTTTTTTCGATATTTTTATTTCAATGTTTGATTTTCCAAAAAGCCACCAAAAGCACTTAATTGATCTTTTCAAATTCATGTGTAGTGTGGAATTTTTTTTTAGTATTTGTCTTAAGTGTAGGGAAGCTAGCAGAGCGTAGGTAGTTTTAAATAATTTAGTTGTTTTATTTGTTGTAGTGTTAAAAGGGAGAGTTTACGAAATGGATGAAACTCACCGTTAGTGGCGGGGATGGGGCCACTAACTGCATGTAGGAGTTATAATTAAAGAACCAAAAAAATCTAAAAAAAAATCCATTAGAAAACGTTAGTCTGTATCGTTCAACTACTGGATACTTGATCTTTGGTTGTACCAAAGGTACCAAGGTGCACCACAACATTTAGTTTCCCGCTGATCTCATCTAGCCGCCAACACCTACCATTTTAAGGATATACGAGTATGGAGGTGTAACGAATACTTACTGGATTACTTTACTTATTAGAGTGATTCTGAAAAAAAATTCGCATTATTAAATTGTCAGTAATTATTAGGTGGATGTCATATAAGCAATGCAAAGTGAAGCGTTTGAAAATTACGAACAAATATTTTCTTTAGTCTTTTGCGGTACAGATGTACAGAAACTTATTAGATGAAACTATATTGCTGTTATGTGTTATGAAAAACTAAAAATCTTTCGGGCCATTTTTCTTATGTTTTAATGTTTTATATGAGTGAACGATACCGTAACTTTATTGACATAGATGCAATATAATTATATTATATCTAACTGAATGTGATAATATTTCATCTTTTTCGTGCTGTTACAACATTCCTTTTTATTCTTTACTAATCTGGAATTCCAGTAGGCATTATGTGCTCTATATCTGGATATTTCTGTAGATACAATAAAAAATTAATACATAAATATCCCTCGCACTTTTGTTATGTACTTTTTTATAGATGACATCCTGTACTTTGACAGCTAATGTAATATCAGTCAATCCGTCGCCTACGTTCCGATGTCTTACAAAACTTAGCTACGGGTTCTTTTGATATCCAATTATAAAATATTAAAACAAGTTTTTTTATGTAATGTTAATATTCTATTATATACCACATCGAATAGGACTGTAGAAATAAAACTGTTATTGTCAAATGGTTCGATTGAAAAGTCCTAGGCCTGAAGGAACATTGTGTTCATAGCTCCCAGGACTTAAGGAATGTGTGGTGTGGTAGTAAGCTGACTTTTGTTAATATTTGTCGGACTCGGAGCGACTTTTATACTCTTGAGACTGAAAAATTAGTAGTTTTAGTAATTATTGCTTCAATATAGAAACACAGTTATAGCAAACATAGTAAACTAAAATAAACAATTTTATATCAAGGTTTCATAATATATTGTTTATATAACATAAGTCAGTTCTATCGTTTATTAGTTTTAGCGTCTATCTATTATATAAACCTGTTTGTTCAATCAATTGTTTGACTTGCTCATACGAAACGTTAGGTTACTTTAATTTTTTTAGCATGGTGATGATCATGATGATGATTATCATGGTTACGATTTAAAAGGCCATATTAAAAGCGGACAGATAAAGAACGTCGAAAATATAATCCTTGAGTTTCATCAGAGTGAGCTATAAGGTCGTTTCTAATACAAAACACAGGGCTCGCTGGCCTTTTAGTCAATGGCAAACGATTAGGGCTGGACGGCGAAGATACTGCAAATGTTATATATTCCAAAGGTTAACGCTAACGTAAGAAAACCGTTATGTTTGTTATTCCGCTTGACAATTTGTAATTCTCATTTTTAATCATCCGTCGTTTTCTATTTTAAAACTGTTCGCACCGGTTGTGAGTCGACAAAAATAAACACCCGAAATTGGATTCGTCTGCAAATTTAGTAGTTAGATTGTCATCCATGCCAATTATTTTTGTGATGAGCATAGTATTTGTGCAGTGTCTGGTCGCAAAAATAGCGATACAACTACGTATTTAGAAATGTATATATCTGTTTGTCTTATCACCTTTGTTTACCATAGCCCAGAATAGCCTATGTCTGTGTAGTCTGGGCATAGGCCCAGTTTGGGATGAGATAGTTGTGTGTGAGTTAAATCCTACATTTTATTATTATTATTTATAAAAAAAAACTGCCCTTCAACTTGAATTACCCCATTAAAATAAAATTTTAAAAGGATGGAATAAAGATGATAAATCATATGGGAATAATTAATTCTTCTTCGTACGGTCAAGCGAAAATTGCACCTATGTTGTTGACCAAAGATAGATAGAAATAGAGTGAGATATAAAGTGAACGATAGATAGACGAGGGACACACGAGAGTATACCAACGATGCTCTCGGTAGTTAGTCCATCGTCGCTGTGACCGTCTTCGGTTGGAAGGTACAAGCACATATACATGCATACATACATACATGGATATATACATGGATATATACATGCATACATACATGCTCACATACATGCATACATACATGCATGCATACTTACATGCATATATATATATATACATACATACATACAATCAACCATTCCAAAACATCCGCGTGACGCGAAGTGCCAACGTTTTATGACATTAAATTATTTCGGTTTTGCGGAGATCACCGGTTATCTAACGAGACAGGCCAGGTGTAGGAAATAGATATAGAAATTGTGCGTGCTGTTTGAAACACACGTAAATGTTATGTCCCCTTTTTATTCACAAAATATACTTTATGTTTACTGAGATTTCCGTCTCCAACATTGGAGCAAAAAAGATTGGCAGTAGGTACATATCGATAATTTTAACACTTCGTACCAAACAGCTAAAACTATTGTACGAGTAGTTATAAAATTTCTAAATGTGTTACGAACATATCTTATACAGGTAATTAGTTGCCAATCGATAGCTACGCAACAAATTGAATAACAATCAATATTTTGTCGTACACACCAGTAATGAACACTTCTGCATCATGTTATTTAAAGGCGCTTATAAATTTACACTTGATCGTTATTTTTAATTGGACGAACGCAACGCAGTCGAGCCAATTATAATTACAAATTGCCAATATTATAGTAAACCTTGTAATAATTATTCAATTGTCGAATGGATTTCGATTGTTAGCGGAGTGTAACCTAAAGTTAACGGATAAGAAGTCCTAGCTCATAAACATAAGTAGAGTATTTAATAATATAATTGTTTCAATTTAATACTAGTTCATTGAGTATGGTGATTAATAAAACTACATGATTATTATACTTAGATCAAGTATAACAAGTGTTAACCATCAGTCAGTTTGAGCGTTGTCTAGGTTCTAATGTCAAAGACCACGCTTATATAAATCTTTCCTCTGTGCCACTTTCGTATTGACAGCAATATCTAATTATTGACCTCTTATTGACATATCATGTCTAACATTGACAATAGGACATAATAAATGGTTTATATAATGCAATTTCAATTATTTGTAATACATATTACACATATGTACATTAAATATTAAGGACAATGTTAATCTATTCTCATTTTGACCACAGACCTTAACCATAAACGAGAGAGTATATAAGGGTGTGTGTGTCAAATTCACGGTAGTGTGTGTATTGTATTTTTTACTGATTTTATGTATTTTTTATGCATTATTTTTACATTCTGTGCTCCTTCTCTATATAAACTATAAATGTGTCAAATTTCATACTCCTCAGTCCGCGCAATTTTCGTAAAAAGGGGCACAATGTTTTTGCTTCACGTATTAATATACAGATAAATTGACGGGTCCGTTGATGCAGCGGTTCGTAAACCTGACAGTTGCGCTGGGGGCTGTGAAAATATATTTGTGTGATAAGCACAAGATTTGTTTCGTGTCTGAGTGTAAAATATGTATACAAGAATATAGGTATATTTATTTGTATGTACATACATATGTAGTGTATCCGCTACGTTACGCCTTCAGAGACACGACATTCAGTAACGAAGAAACGACGCAGAAGAAGATGTAGTTCATCAAGCGTCGCATCTGGCTACCGTAACACAAGCTCTTTTGATGCTTAGTTTGGAATCAGAAGGCCTTGTGTGGCGAAGTCTCAAGATATTATTATTATTAATTGTATTTGCGTTAAATAATAATAACGAAACTGTATTTAATAACTTTACAGATTACATTTAATAAGTAATGATTAAATTAGATAATTATTGCTTAATTTAATCATGAACATTAAATTTTATTGTTAATAATGAAATCTAATAAATTAATTAAGCATATATCTGATTACTAATAAAATGCAGAATTATTAATTCAATGTAATAATTGTTGTTCAAATACAGTAATTATATATTACTAATGTTGTATTATATTTATTGGTTAACTTTAATAATTAATTAGTAATGGTTTGTTATGATTATTAGTAAAATGTTATTGTAATAGACAATATTTATCCATTATTATTAAATACATTAATTGGTTAATTTACACAAACATTACTTAAACTTAATAAGAAAACCTAAATTTAATTAT
>DWFT01000346.1:0-12389 GCA_018246795.1 Microceris patrobas patrobas
CTTAACTTAATGTGCTTACAGCGATGAACGACTGCGAACTTTCGGCGCGGCCGGAATATTTGGCTGAAATCGAAACTGATTCCGAAACTAGACTGACTTCTTGTCCGAAACTGGCCAAACCGAACTTTCGTTCGGTCATTACTAGAATGTAATATCAACCCTAAACGTTCTGAGAGGAGACTCATGAGCAACAGTGTAATGATAAGAGATGATGATGAAGCAATTCCTTTACTGTTTTAAAGCAATTGCCTAATCATCATCATCAATTTAGAATTTTAGAGTTATACATTTTAGAATTCTAACAATAGATAGGCTGGCATAAGTACATCTTATGATGGACCATGCATACCTAAAAGTTACTAGTACCACTATCACTGGTGTCACAAAAACTCTTTCAGGTTCACATTAGTTAAAACATGGACATGAGTAGGATGTTTTATTAATTAACTAATGGCTAAACGTCAGGTTTGTTCACTTTATGTGGAACAAATAAATTAAATAAATGAAGACAAAAAACCAATTATTGGTGTCCCAGTTAAATAAATAAAAAACAAGGTCCCAGTAATATACAAAAAAACATTGAACCATCTAAGATGATTATTATTCCAAGGCAATATACAATATAATAGCAATATAAATAATAATTATGTACCCATATATAGATTGCATTTATATAATTTATTTCAATTTTCAAAAATGCAATCATACCAACTTTACATATAAACATAAATATTATATATATAAATGATGTTCAAACGGTGCCAAAAAATTTATAAAAGATGTGAATGATAAATAAAATGTTTCAATTGATATATCTGATTTCCATTAATCTATATTTCTGTTAATCTAGATTTCTGTTAATCTATATTTCTACAGTTATTCGTTAGTTACAAGTCTGTTTAAAAAATTATGAAGCACATTACATTTTACCTCTTTCAGTCAGATAGCTTAATGAAGATGTGTCTTTAATGAAGTTAAAATGTCATTATTATGAACAAGTAAAGCTCTTGACAATTTTTTACCTCATGGGTGTAGACTTCTGCAGCTACAGGAGGCTCGGAGTGCACTCTACTTCATTGTTTCAGTGCAGGTTAGTGGCCATTGTGTATTATTAAGTGATAATTATCATGCCTTTTATTGATCCGCTACTGGGCACAGTTCTCCTCTCAAAATGAGAAGGGTTAAAAACATTCTGCCACAGTGGTCAAGCGTACATTAGCTAAATTCACATGTTATGGAGGATATTTCGAAGAACTCTAAGGTGTCAAGGTCAGTTATTAAAAATCATTTGAAAACATCTATAGGCGTTTCATAATAATTAAATATCACATGAATTAATATAACATGAAATTTTTGTTTATAGGGATTTCCAGAATTCATGACCAGTATTTTTAAATTTTAAATATTTTGAACTACCTTGTACATATTGTATTTTAAAACTTTTTATCCACATTTTCCATTTGTGTTCAATGAAATATAAGTAGGAATTTCTGGACTGTCATCATCATCATCAGCCTATTCCCGTCCACTGCTGGACCAGCATAGCCCTGGACTGTACCTGAACTATATTCAACCAATAATTCATCACTCATAAAATTTATGAAAATATTTTCAGGACACATCGTCATAATGATATAATAACAAATAGATTTTCAGATACTCTATTAGTAACAATGTTGATGAAGACCAATATAGTAAAATTGACATTATTGCATTTATTTTTTAATACTCATTATAACAAATATTGCAGTGTACAAATGACAGATATTTTTTTCTATGCTTTCCAAAGCAAAGTTAGCAAAGCCAGTATTCAGCCAGTATTAATATACTTAGAGTATAACTTTCATTAATATGAATGTTATACTTTAAGATATTAAAGGATAGTTTCCAACTATAACTATGTCTCACTATAAGCTATTTGGTAGTACTGGAGATTATATAACAACACCACATTAGTATTGATTAGTATTGCATAATACACAATTAAATGCCCATAAGTATTTACACTTAGACCAAAACCATTAGGTCACATTATGTATACAGATATTTGTGTATACTAGAACACAGCCTATTTATACAAATCTCCATAATACAACCATAAAAATTGGAAATATCACTATTCATTTTGTTCACTGAAGTTTGACAAACAAGATTTAGGTAAATATGGGATGTAATGGCAAATGGTCAGCATCATGCACCATAATTTTCTACTGTAAAAACAGGAAGAAGCCCCTAAGGAATTGAAAGTGTATCAACATATTGTAGGCATGTTGTCATTGTCTACTGCTGAAAATGGGGTGGTTCTGACAAGTTTTATAGTTTATATTACATTATTGGAATTTTAATATTTCTTTATGATATGACGCTCAGTTTAAGACAAATAATTAACAAGATTTCAGAGATAACAACATATTGGTATAAATTACTGATAACTGATGAGCATACACTAATGCTTCAGCAGCCTGAGGTCCATGTGCTGGTTTGCATCTCACTAATGCTCTGCAGTCTTGGCCAAAATTAGATATCAGTTAATATGACAGTTTGAAGTCTCTGAAACACTGTTTCTGTACATAGATGCATAAATGAATAGAGTGATAAATATAGAAGAATGAAATAAGAAATGTGAGATCTGCAAGTTGAGATGTTTAGTAGTCATTGCTCTCTGCCTATCTCTTAAGAGACCCAGTGTGATGATATAATGGGTCATGTGAATTATCCAGATTAAATAACACTTGCTACAGAAAACATGATTAATATACTTGCACACTTCAAATTTTTTTTGACATGTGAAATCTGTCAAACTGTACTTTGTAATCACAGTTCACATGGCTCTAAATCTTCACATTTTGGGAATTAAATAGTGTAATGTATAAAGACAGGGTTGTTGATAGTAATGATGACCGTGAGTACCTCTATTAAACTCCCATTGTAATGATTGTGATAGAAGTGCAAGAGACAAGAAAAGTTTATCAAAGCTGTAACATATGCATCCTTAGTTTATAGGTTTGATAAAATATTTATTAAGATTTAAATTTTATTTGTACACTACTGTAATATCAAACAGCACATAAAAAACAAAAAATCAAAAATTAAAATAGGGCTAAATTATTTTACAATACCAATGTTGCTAATGATTACTTATAAACTGGAATATCCCATATATTTATAAATTTTCTTCAAATAATATACCTCTATGAATTCTAAGGACAAGCAAGATTAAAAAAGTAAATAACGTAACTATGAATTAGGATAGATGACATGAGTATTTTAATCAGAGAAAATATCATTACTGATATCTTATATACAAATGATATAAGTAGTTATGTTTAAAAATTTACAATTTTTAACTATTCACTGAACTGTTGGACCAGTGGTTTTTGATTCTAAGGACTAAGTATTGATTGCCAAATAGGAAAAATATATGTAAGATGAGCACAAGTACTTATCATTCCCGAGCATACAATTATTTAAACATGTTTAGAAATTTATACATGTATCTTGTCTAGATCTATGGTCTACATATGAGAGGTTTTGCTTAGCTTGGGCTGAGGTAGCTGTGTGCTAGTTGTTCAACAATACTATTATTTCATATCAACAACCACAACAAGTGGCAGTAAACAGTAAAACTAAAACATATGGAGTTTTTTTGTATATTTTTTGTCAACGTTTTTAGGATCATGCAGAAGGGGCTAAATTATACAAGACTCGTAAAATGAAAAACAATTTGTGCGATTGATACCTAGCACTAACACCAGCTACAGAGTAAACAGCGCACGTGCATTTCGACATCTCGTTGGGAAACTGAAAGGTCCTTCAATTTACAAGTTGCAAAATGTACGACAAGTTAACAATCTGATTTTACTAAAGTGAAATAAAATGTAATATACGTACCTAAACAGCAGACGAAGAACTTCAATAGTGTGATGACGAATGCGTTGTAAAATTGTGAGTCGTAGTAATTCACGTCTGGACTACTGACATCGACGTGGTCGACGGTCACGTTTGAGAGCGCAGATACCTCCTCACTAGTCGACACCGGCAACCCCAGGCTGATTTTGAGGAAATCATCCACCACAAATAACGGGGGAACTCGCAATAATACTTCCACCAGCGCCAGGGCCTTCGACCTCAACGACATCATTCATTTATGCTACTCGTCGCACACACCAACACTGACAATTAAGCGGTCGGAAATCTATGCCGACCGCAATAGGGGTATCCGCAGTTAATTTTGATTTTCTATATGCTATTTTGAGATCACGTAATAATTGTACGAAAATATGACTGAAATTTTTGCGACAATAAAATTAGACATGTTAACTACTATGTTGCCACACTTCACGCCTAAGATTAACAGTTGCTTGTGTTGCTATTACTTTTGTAATTTATATCACTGGTCATTTCGTGAATTAAAAAAAAATAATAGTTTAATAACCGACAACAATTAATTATGTATACACATAAAAATAATTCTAATTGCATTGAATCGAATTGTGTTATTTTCATCGTAGCGAACTTCCACAGTTAAGCACCTCTTTTCAGCTTAGCAAAATGTGTTATTTTAGTTTTAGACAGCAATAGCAATGAATTATACATAAACACCTTTTTGTTCGCAGTTTTTAATATTTTTTTCTGTTTCATGTGATTTTAGGAATCTGTCGGAATTTAACGGCTCCATTCGTATTATCAGTTCATTCCACACGTTTCCCAAGTAGCATTATACAGAATAAGGAATATTGATTAGCTGATTCGGTGCGATTATTTCTTGGTCTGAGCAACGCTGTCACTGGATCTATTAAGCTTTATTAAACTTATATCACCTTTTCATCTTCTATAAGTTCGCTCTTATGTCACTTGTGTTCAATATCATTCCACTGCATTATTTTTGCCTTCTGCAAGGGTAACTTATTTTTATATTGTTATCATCCTTAATTTAACATTTTACTTAAAACTGTTACGTTGATATTAATATTAGAGTTGAGGTTGTAAAAATAACAGGGACGTGTGGTTTTTAAAAACAAAGAATTTTAATGTTTTCTATGTATTTGGAGTTGTATAAGCTACCTATAGCTTTTAATAAACACACACACACACACACTATAAGCCTGTCGTCGTCCACTGATGCACATAGGCTTTTCCAATGGCACGCGACTGAGTCCGATCTTCTGCTCTGCGCATCCAACCACTTTAATTCATCCTGCCTTTAATCATGTTCTATGAAATGCTTATATGATGAATTGTACTGCAAACCTTCGAAGAATTTAAATTTTTAGAGTTTTTTAAGTATCTTGCGTTACATACATAGATATATATATAGTCTCGGATTCTCTAATTGTTAGTATATTTTCGTCCTGAATTTAAATACATTTATATAGTAGACACTGCTAATTGCTAATCATATTTGTCTCGCTTAACCGGTCATGTGTTATAGGGACCATGAATACGAGGTACATAGCACTGTGAACTTGAGGACATAAAAAAACATCGTACCTAAAGTTCGATTTTTTAGAAATAATCTAGAACAGGTAAAGACATGCACTGAATTTACTTTTTTATGAAGACATGTCTTTACAGTCCCAAATGTAACACGTATACATTTTTGAGACTTCGAATTTCTAAAATGTATTTAGTACAAGACATACTGTATTTAAGTAGTAAGTCAGCACGGTATCCCCTACGCCAGGTAAATAGGTCTGCCAACTCGCACTTGGCCAGCGTAGCAAACTATGGCCTTAACACTCTCAATATGAAAGAAGACCCATATTCCAAAAGTGGAAAGATAAATGGGTCGATTATTATTATATCGCTGTATTTATCATTACTGCTAGGATCACCTTTTCAATTGCTTAGACTGCCTAGACATCGCAGTCATTCAAAGCATTGAGATACTTGAACCGGTAAAATCGATTAGGCGCGTCATCACTTAAGTGCACCGTCCACAAATGTCAAACACGAACCATTCCACCAGTTAACGATTTATAAAGATGGCTAATAAATAAAATTAGTCGTACCGTGTGACGGTGAGGAGTATAGATGCCGCCACAAAGTGAATGGTTCCTGGGGCGAGCTTTGCCGCGCATTGCACAAACAATATTATAATAGAACATGCCAAGTATGTTTTATGATTTTATCGAGCGTATGATTACATATATAAAGATATATATTAGAGAATCTGCCTCGTTCGTCTCGTGCGGGGCGGCGGAAATATCACTGAGTTTTTCTAAATTGATATTCGCATTAGTACCACTGAGTTTGGGCTTGAGCACATTTTATGGCAGTAGACTTATTCTCTATTCTATTGTGAGATATAAGCTGAAAGAGTAAATCGTGGGACTGTACTACACTTCTCTGCCTATCCCTTAAGGTAAATACAGGCGTGATGATATTTTAATTAAAATCTATTCCTTCTATCCAGTGGAATTCCTATTTACAGATGTACTACTTAGTTTCACAAGATTGTCGTAAAAGTAGTTAGATCATAAAGAATAAAACGTCTATTAAATGTAGGTATGTAATCTCGTAAACATTTTCTGTTTATGATTATAGCATTTATATGTATTTTTCGTAGTTAAAATCTAATATTTTCTCATTGAGATTGTAATACATAGACTGGACTGCAACATTGTTTTGTGAGTTTAATAAGTTAAAAGTGTTAACGCGATTCTTGAACTTCCTTTTATTAAGACATGAAAACGGTACAATTTTTAATGGCTCGTTTCGCCTCATCTGTTATCTCGTCTTGGCTCGTCTGTTTTCTTATATTGTAATTTGTCTGTTTTTCTATAATGTAAGGTTTTTATTGGTAAGGTATTTTTGGAGACGGCGTCCTCCCACAATATTAAGGATTAAGTCATACTATGCCAAGCTGGTCAAGTTCAAACGTCAAATCCGTTTAAGAGAATATTATTTAAATTGTTTTCTCCAACCCGCATGCCCAGCGTGGAGATTACGGGCATAAATCCCCTTTTGGGGAGGCCTATGTCCAGCAGTGGACTGAGATAGGCTGATGATGATGATGATGATTGAAAATTTTAAAGCAGTTCAGATTCCTTCGGTAGGTTTTCCAAAACATTTATAGCTAGTGATATTGATTCATAAAAATGAGTTCAACTGAAAATAGAGGCGCGGCAGGATTCGAACCCTAGACATTCGGATTGGAGAGCTGCAATATAAACTACTAGGACATCAGTGCTCCTTTACTTATTTGTAAAATGCTTCGGCAATTTGTACTGCGGTGCACTTGCTACGCAATGAAAATAATTTATCGTTATAATATTCATTCTGTGTTATTATAGCATCATACTAACAGTAGTCTAATTAGCATAATACAACAAATGTTTTAATTATCTACGCAGCACAAGTTCATAATTAATGAAACGTCATCCACGTAAGTGGCCCTTGGCATCGCGAGACGACATAATTAACTATCATGCCATAATAATTGCATATACGACGCATTATTTGACAATGAAAACATATAATAAATAAAAACTCACAATCGTGAGCGCCGATATAAATCTTTAACGCTTCGACACATTTGACCACACGTCAGATTATGATAGATATAAAATATCTCGCTTTGTAGTTCACACAATGGACGGACATCTAACTTATAAATTTTTGTACGAACAAAGCTGCCATATCGACAATGTCTTGAATATAATATCGATAAGCGGACGGCGGCGGGCGGCGATATTAATATATATCGGCCGTGAGATCGAGTAAATCAATATCGGTGATGATTTAAATCATCTTCCCGACTGGTTCTTTATAGCTGAGCGTTGAGTGCTACTGATTCTGTAAGTCGACAGTGTCTATTTGGGGATTACGTTTGCACTGGGGGATTGGAGAGCATTAGCGTTATTGAGTGCCGAGATTCAAGAGCCTTGTATGCGTTCTCGGTTATTACCGTGAATAAGTAATTTTTACATTAAATGTTGTATCATAGCTTTTATTACACTTATAAATATGGTATAGGTCATCATATATAAAAAAAATATTTAACGTAACGTCATGTAATATGACACTAGGTAGTACGTAAATTTCCATCAAATTTTTCTTCGTTTTGGCAATTTTAAGATCAATTTGCAAAAACGTCTTCCGCTCAATTCTCTTGGAAACGTCGAAACTTCGCCTTCGAGAAGGATATTAAAATGGAACAAGTTTTTGTCGCAGTAAATATCCTGCAAAAGTTAAGTATGCAAAGTAACAACGACAGCCTAAGTCCGCTGTTTAAACGTGGTTAACGTAAATGTTTAAGTTACGGTGTTCAGATTTGGTAAGCAATAAGACCGGTTATTTCATATTTCAAATGTGACTTAAACAGTTAGATAAAAAACTGTAGATTCCAATGCTATGAACCTAGACACACTAGTGATTTAAAAATGTAAGAAAAAACACAAATGTATCCTTAGATAACACAAAACATGTAAATAATACGAATTGTGCTATAATTTTTAAGGTATGTTCAACTAGCTGTATCCCTTATATCGATTAATTAGTAAACGTGGAAACCTGCGTTTGCATGTAAGGTTCAGTAACAGCGGAATTACAATGAATACTATTTGATTGCTTTATTATGCGAGATCGGACTTAGTTCATTGTATATCATTTTGCATGCTATACCAGTCAGTATCCCAATTTAATCATCTTGATGATTGGACCACCGGAGCAAATATCTTAGGGTTCTTCATTGATTTGTTCTAAGGATACCTTAAGCGTGTTTGACTTTAGATGACATAAAATAACTTTTCTGTTTTGCTGAAAAGGAGTTGTGGTTCTATATTAGATACTATGTGTACGGATGTATATTAGATACTATGTGTATGGATACGTATTTGCATATGTATGATGAAAATTACATCATGACCACTTTGACAACTAATATTTGTACAATTTCTATGCATAATACGAGTATCCATTATGAAAATGGGTCTACAGCTGAAACAATTAGACTTTTATACTAACCTCTTTCCTAAAAATGATTTCTTAAAGGATTTAAAAATTTCAAATTTTGCAGTTAAAGTCTAAAATGGGGTATAAATTTATCAAATTTATATTTAAGTATTAAGTTCAGGAGTGTGTTTACATATCAAAGTCGTTAACGTTTCCTATGAATGTTCTTAAACAGTTCACTAATTACAGTCTTGATTTTTACGATGCCGCATAAAATATGTTTCTTAATCTGACTCCTAATTCTGAAAATGATATAAATCAATTGTGTGTAATAAAACGCGTCTGTTATATGGTCTTTAGTATGTAGTTTATTCATCCATATAAAAAGATATCGCTTATGTTTTCCAAAAGGAATAGGTCGATTTCCATTTAAATATAGTTAAAAAGGTTTAATATATAAGACATGACATATTATCGTTGCTATATTTTTTGTATTATTATGTTTGGGTTGAACTAATACTTTATAGAACGTGAATGCATAAATTTTGTAATAATAGGTTGCGATCTGATATTGTTAAGAATAAGCATAAAAAATGTGATATCAAACCCGTTATGGGTGACCATTCTTAAGTTTATTCTTTATTGTAACAAGTGGCAGCGATTTAGAGCCCATTAGCAGTTTTATTGCTAAGTTTATTGATTATAAGTAACGTTACATCGCGTAAATTAATTACATGTAGTCAGGATAATATACAATTTATCTCACAATGTTTCATTGTAACCATATAGTTTCGTTATTTATTTATTTATTTATTTATTTATTTATTTATTTATTTATTTTAGGACCGCCAACGAAACGTACATTTCTCATATTTTACAGAGTTACACACATAACATTTTCAATGTCGTTTCAATTATAGGCAACCACGGCTAGCGTGAGTGTATGAAAGGATACAATATATAGGCGCTACATAATAATTAAGAAATAATAGGTTTATAAATTAAGTGAGATTACAGTAAGTTTACAATAAATACAACGATACTGAAACTGACCAACAAGTACCTATAACCTAAAATTATACAGGTATATGCACCGACCTCGAGGCACACTGACGAAGAAGTCGAACTTCTTTACGAAGATATAGTAAAGGCTACGGTTAACATTAGGTTAACATCTAAATCTCAGTTCACGTTGTTATGGAAGACCTCAACGCCAAAGTGGAAGTATAAGGATGCGGCGATCGGTATTTGGGACATGTGGTTTCGACCACAGAAATCACCGGTCAAATGCTGGTCAACTTTCGGGATGGCCAAGGGCTCTACTTGATGAATTATTTCTTCAAGAAGAAGCCTCAAAGTAGTAGACCTGGTGAAGCCCCAATTCGCTGTGATAAAGGAGATTGACTTTATCATTACACACAAAATGGGGAATATTCAGAGATGTCTCAGTGATAACATAGGTTTATACAACAATAGGTTTTATACCGCAATCGATTACCGACTCTTATGAGGCACTCTGGATATTGATTTCAGACTCGAAAGCCGTCGTTTGATGAAGTCAACGCTCCGTCCAACTGTAACCGAAATCAATAACAATACCTTTAGCTTTCAACTAAAACTGAAAAACCGATTCGATTCGCTGGAAACCATAGCAAATGTTGACGAGGCAATTAGTAATTTGGTTACAATCGTGCGCGAAGTAGGCCAAAGGCACTTCAAGCAGCGGCGGCATACCAAATAAACCGAACTCTCACGCGATACTGGAAATCATGAGAAAAAGGAGAGAAGACATATGGACTGCATCGTCAAGTGGGCATATTCTAAATAAGGAAATGAAACTTAGTAACTTCGGCAGGATCTCCGCCACTCGAGTACCTTCAAAAAAAAGGAAGTTATCGAGCGGAACCGGCGATTCAAGGTCTTCACACAATTGTCAAGAAAATCTCACCTGACAGCACTTCGAACATGTGATCATCTCGTCACCTCAACACCAAACAAACTAGCTGAGATAGATAACTGTTACGGGCAACTGTATGCCGCTAGCGCTCCCGAACCTGTGCCAAGCGGAAAAAAGGGAAAAAAGGGAGACAAAATTCTCTTCCCTTTAAAAAAGGGGAGACAAAATTCTCTTGAAGAACTATTGGCCTATCGCGCTCTTGAGTCATGTGTACAAGAATTTTCAAGGGTTATCAGGTATCGTCTGGCTTACAAGCTTGACGACTTTAACTTCCCAGAACAGGCAAGTTTTCGTAAAGGCTATAGCACCGTGGACTACATTCACATCATAAGGCAGAATGTACAAAAAACTGACGAGTACAATCTGCCTCTTTGCATGGCATTTATGGACCACGAGAAAGCCTTCGATTCCATCGAAACCTGGGCTGTTCTGCAAACCTTGTAGAGATGCCTCTAGATTGACGAAATATGGAGGCGATGAAGGCCGCTTTGGTGACCGTCCGTATTCGAAACTAACAAACAAAGCCTATCCGACTGCGTCGCGGCGTTCGACATTGCCACGTTAAATCGCCGTATCTATTTACGAACGTATTGGAAAATGTTTTAAAACGTTGGACTTGGAGGGACGGGGCCTTAAAATCGATGGCGCATACATTTTACATCTCCCATTTGCTGATGACATCGTCATATTGGTGAACTCTCTGCAAGATATACAAGAAATGTTGAACGGCCTAAATGATGGGTTTCAGCGTTTTCATTCACAAGTTGAATGTCATGTTCAATAATTACATCATGGCTGGACCGATTATAAGTCGACGGGTCAACGATTGAAGTTGTCCAGGAATAGATCTATTTGGGGCAGACAATTAAGCTTGGTAGAATCAACTTCAATCGTAAAATCGACAGACTTATTCAGTTGGGCTGGGCAGCATTTCCTGTGTCGTCAAGTTTTCTCGTCGCCTACCACAAGTGCCTGAAGACCAAGGTCTTCAATTAGTGCGTCCAGCCAATTGTGACATACGCTGCTGAAACGTGGACTGTGACATTGGGTCTAGTCCACAAGTTGAAGGTAGCTCAACGTTCTATGGAAAGAGCTATGCTTGGCGTCTCTCTGCGGGAGCTGAAATGAGGATATCCGGCAGAGAACTAAGGTAACCGACATAGCTCAAAGAATTAGCACGCTGAAGTGGCAGTGGGCTAGTCACATATGTCGAAGAACCGACGGCCGTTGGGACATACGAGTTTTCCAGTGGACACCGCAAATTGGCAGACCTACTGTGGGGCGCACTCCGACCCCTTGGAGCGACGACCTTAAAATAGTAGGTGGTAGCGGCTGGATGAGATCTGCGGATGATAGAATGCTGTGACACACGATGTGATGATGATGATTAGCATTTTTGGACATATACTGCTAAGACTTATTAAATTAATTCATAAAATAATTGCATTATTTTTGCCTAGGAAACTAATTACTCATTTACACATCATGTAACATATAAAGAACGTATGTAAATATTTTAAATTAATTTAAAACGTAA
>DWFT01000347.1:0-12380 GCA_018246795.1 Microceris patrobas patrobas
TGTAGTACACACCCACGTTGCTCCAGTTACGTTTACGTCCCGTGGAATAGGTAGTGAGTCTATTGCTTTACACTCGGGCACACATCCAGACTCCGAGTCACTACTAGAAATACTAAATTAGAAATATCCAATAGTACCCGACCCGGGATTTGAACCCCGGACCTCCCGATCGGACGTCGCGCTTACAACCACCCGACCAACGAAGCAGTCCACACAAGAATTTTTATGTCGTCGTCGTCGTCATCAGCCTATCTCCGTCCATTGTTGGACATAGGCCTCCCCCAACGAGCGCCATCGCTCCCTGTCCTCGGCTTTTAATATACGGCTTTTTATATATCATACATGTAGGTATGCGTTATCAGATATTCAGTTAAATTTCGGACGTTTTTCATTGCTGTATTACAGCAGAAAGAGATATAAGTATCATTCTGTCATTTACTTAGTTGAAATATAAATTTAAATTAAATTAATATTGAATTGAAATATAAATTGATGGATACATTACCTTGATTAAGTAGGTTCGAAAATTGACCTGAAACTTTTTAGTACGATATTATTAAACCTTTTGTGTTGTTTGAAACTAATTAGTATCATAGTCGACTGGAAATTTCAAAATATGTGTAGAATTGCCTCAATTAATCATGCTTTTTGATTAACTATTATTCTTACTATACCGTCACGCCAGATCTCTTGTGGAATAGGCGGACAGCACTGAGTAAGAAATATCTATTCCTTTCTTGCAGATCTCACTTGCTTTTTTACATTCATCACATTAAACAATAAGTTTCATTTGAATTTTTATGATTTTTATCATGTATATAAACACGAAGTAGGTTATGGCAAACATAAGCTTTTATAATACGCCAGCTCCCTTACGGAGTAGGCAGCTAGCACAACATGAGACTTACAAGTAAAAAATCTTCGCGAAAAAATTGTCTATGAATTCATTGACAGGTTCATAGATTTCGTTTATCTGTTGAACTATTGACAAATTGTTATTCTAGTCTATGTTTGTTTCGCCTTTCATAACGTTACAACACGATGTAGCTAATCAACTGTGAAATTATGTCTCATGATTTCGTGTCAAGTGTGACATAACGTGTAGACATAGGACATTTCGTTTAAAAATATAATAATGCATAACAATAAGACAGTTCTTTGTTCTGCGGGGGGCGACCCTGTTTCTCAGGTTTGATTCTCGTTCCGTACATATATTTGTGTTGTATAATGTTGTTATGTTTGTGTGTAAATTTAACTATATAAGTATGCATGTGTGTATATGGGCTGTCTGATGACCACAGTACAAAAAATAGCACGAATGAAATGGTTACACACTGATAATTTCACAGATATTATAGCACCGTTTATTTATACAATGCGAACCGTTGTCAGATTAGAACAATGCCATTGTGTTTTATATAATTAATCTCGTTATTTATTTATAACTAAATTCTATTTAATTATAAACTATAAGCTGAAACAAATTAAATAAACGGTACATTGACCTCGAAATTAATGTTAATGCAACTGTAACTTAATCTTCTAAACGTTATAAACCAATTAATTAATCTTGACCTTAATTCAATTAGTAGGAGAAAAAGCGAACCATATTTAATTAAAAACAAACTATTTTATAATTTGTTACACATAATATACTAAGTTGTTAAATTTTACTGACTGAATTTTATTAACATTTAATGATAAATATTGATTAGCCTTATTATAATCTTTAAGAACTTATAATAAGCTAACGTAATGTCACGACTGTAATTCCGTAAGATAGGCAGATGGGTGTAGTACACTCCCATATTTCCCCGGTTCATGTTTCTCTATGGAATATGTGGTGAGCCTCGTGCCATACACCGGGCACGAATTCGTTAGCAATTAATATTACCTAAATTAACTGGAAATAACAGTACTATTTCTATGACTCTGTTGAGGTTATTTCTAATTGTCTATGGTCGGAAGCGGCTCTTTGATTGGTGGCAGTTTGTTTATGGTCTTTTCAGTTATTAAAAAAGTAGTATTTAGAAAATATTATTATTTAACTCATTAAGTAAATAACAGTTACCAACGTTTTACGATCATACCCGCACCGCGGCCACATCCATACAACATTATTACGGCCGTTAAAAATTTTCATTCGAATCTCGGCAATGGTCGCCACAACAACAAAAACCTCATTGTTGCTAGTGGGTATTCAATAAAATTGTGTGGAATGTTTAAGCGAAAGCAACGTTTACGTCTTATATCAATTAGTACAAGATTTGAATGAAATAATTTTATTTTTCGTTTAAAAACCACGAACAAACGGGGCTCGAGCCGTGTAAGTTTTCACGCTTTCACTGTTTCTGATGCCCTGGTAGCCGTGCCTTGACTCATCTGTGCCCGCTCGCGGACTTTTTATTTATTTTATTGTGTAAAAGATTAATTTTTACAAAAGATCTTCGTGACTGACTGTTTCGGATCCGATTTTTATATTACATCAGTTGGTTCATAGCTGCTCTTTTATTTTGTTACAGATCATCTGTAATGTTGCCTCTAAATGATGTTGTCAAAGTGTTTACGAACTGTTTGTTATATTTTACATTACATTATATATATTATTTATCGTTACTTATTCTGTCTACTGTTATCATTTAAAATCTCAGTGCAATGTATTTGAGTAATACCTTTTTCTGATAATTAATTTCTTCTCAAATAAATATTTTTTAATCAGGCAACACTGTTGTGGACCTCTTGAATAGAGGATGTCTACTAGCTAACCAAGGCTTGAAGGGATGACTTCCAGTTTTTAAGCGTTGTTAATATAATTTTTTTATATAGCATGCAATAGAACAGAAAATTTCTAAACGATTTGTGTATTTTGCGGGACTTCATATAAGTTAGATGATTTATAATTTCATTTATATATTAACATGAAATACATATATTTCTATATTTTACGATACTATGTAGGAAATTGCATGTTTTCTACAGGTATGCTTTTGTTCCTTACTATTAGTCAGTGTTGTCATACTCACGTCCCAGTCTCGCCATGTTGGAACACAATAATTTGTATGTTACTGACAGAAATAGGTACTGCGGTGTTGTCATTAAATATTTAATTTTATAGCGTGGTTGTACCCTCACTTGTGTATTAAGAATAATATTGGATATTTTATTAATTAGCACCAACTATCTCAACAATGATTTAAGTTTGTCGTATATTTTAAGATCGACTAAATCTAAATACCACCATACACTAGGTTTATATTTTACAAAAAATCGTTTCCTTTCGTATTTATTGATTGCACTTTTTAATGTAAGTTATAGTTAAATAGGTACGCTCTGCCTACTTCATGGGTGACCTGACGTGATGATATATAAAAGCATGTCTAATAAACATAACGGTCCTTGTTAAATATAATATCATTGCGCAAACGTAACATCACGCTTTTATCTCTCCGAAAGAGATAAACAGAGGAGAGTAGTACAATCCTAGATTTCACCAGTTAAATAGTACGTCCCAATATGGAATAGATAATTTTGGTCATTGTCAAAGACTTCCTAGTAACGATGTAGCATAAATGACAGTTTTATACCCACACTAACAAACACTACACGTACGCACACACACACATGACTACTTAAATTTACTGTGCGCAGTTCCAAGTAGCACGGCTATATGATTAGGCCATTACGATTGTCGGAGATTTACCGAGAGAAAATGATATGGTATTTAAGTATGAGAGAGCAACTTTGTTACACTGAAAGTAATCTTTAAGCACTTCAAGTATTGAAACTTTCCAAGAAACTCAACCAAAAATGCTGAGTTTTGTTGAATTTTTATTTGTAAAGTGCTTTCGATTCTCATTTATTATTGGTGTTATTATATCATCACGTCTGAACAGGTTTAAGTAGGCAGAGTGCACAAATGCAGTATCTCCCTAGTTACGACCTGACCTGCTATATTCATCCTTTTCTTTGTAAACGAACACCGTTTTGATGATTTCAAGTTGCTGGGGCATAAATCGATATTAGCTGATGAGGAAGTAGTTTTAGTACATTCTATAATATATCAATATAATTACAATGTTACTTGAGAGCAAATACTATGCGAGGAAAGTTATAAAATTTGAATTCGCATGTCTGCCTAGTTTGGAACACAATACATGCAAACAAAATGTCAACAGTAGTTGCAACAGATTGTTCTAAATTTAAACTCTGTATTTTTCTATAGAAAAATAATTTTCAGCCAGGATACGATATTTTAGTACTTCAATTTTAATTTGTTTTTCATTTTAAATTGTTTTTCTACGCTGAATCAATTGTCACCCAGTGCAAGGACACAATATTTTAATAATACAAAATTAATCGATTCGATAATTTATTTTGTATAAACAAATCGATTAGTTTGAGTTAATTAGTAGTTTCTTTTAAGACGGCACATTACAAGTAACCGAATTTTATCATAGCAAATCTTTTCGAAAAACTTTCTGTTAGAGATCAGTCGGAATTGCCGCACTAATTAAATTAACTAACTAGCTCAAATTTGAAGATCGCGCCATTTCGTCACCGTCCGTTGGCGCCGCTCGAAGCCACTCACTGTTGTTTTCATGATTCGTTAATTTTTCATAGCGACAGTAAAATGTAACGTTGGACCAACTCTTTTTTTATAATTTAATTAAATTGCACTAGATATAATATATTCCCGTTGGTTTAAATATTGCGTTTCTTTGTGTTCGCAAGTTTCGTCTTCCGAAGGATTTTTTTTTTATTTTTTGTTATCTATTGTTTGGCATGATATCATGAACTTAATCGTATTATTGCTTTAAGGAAACCACTGAGTCATATCAAAGTTTTTGTCATATAATTGTTGTTTAAATTGACAATCTTAATACAAATAATGAGATAAAAGCATTTATGAGAAATTTTATGATCTAATGTTGAGAGAGCTGGCGTAGATATTTATTTATAAATTAGAAATTCCATTTACATTTGATATTTTTTATGGATTATATTAGATTTCAAAACGGAGGATAGTCTCAATAACAAGCCGAGGTCCTGGATGCATTGCTGTTTATTTGCCGTAAATATTGTTCGAGCGTGTCTTATACAGCTAAGTAAGCTACTCGTATGTATCTACGAGTAACTATAGTTACTAAGTCGATTCTTAAACCTGTCGCTCGGAGTGTCAATATGATAGTTACCAGTCACAGGATTACAAATTGAATCAAAATTTACGTCATGAATGACACTGATTTTATTTCTGTTGGATACTGATTGTACTGTTTATATGCAATATATGTAATTATAGGAATAGTGTATCTGAACAAGCACGCCCCACGTGGCGATTATTGGCAAAAATCCCACAGGCGTGGCCTCTGTCCAGCAGTGTATGTGGACAGGAAGATGATGATAGAATGAGATCTTTATTTGTTTGCTGGTTAACAATAAATTTATAAACCATTCTGATTGTTTCGTGAAAATATTCCAAAAATATAAGCCATAGTATCAAAAACACTTTTTTGACCTCGTCAGTTTCATTCACTGTCTCACTAACTCGATCTCTTAGATTACTACAGTACAGCGATTAGGACTTAAGTTTTCCTATCAATTATATGTTAATACTATATTTTGCTACTAGAACATACATAAACATTGTCACGTCTATTTACCATAAGTGTAGGCAAAGATTATGGATTTATTTATACATGTTACGACCCTGGCAGACTACTTCTGTCTATTTTCCATCTATTACAGTCTTGATACATACTAGTCTGTTGAAGGAACTTTGTATTTACTGTTATGACCAATGACATAACAATATTACATATTGACTGTTTCGTTGGTCTTGGATTCGAACCCTGAGTCGCGCAATATATTATTGGGTTTTCCCAACTCCAAATTCCCAGTAGGACGAGTAGCTCGGAGTCAGAATCTGTGACCGGCAATATATTCATTTCTTTTCAATATCATCATCATCTTAATCCTCAGCCCCTAGATGTCCTCTGCTGGATATAGGTCTCCCCTAATTTCATCAATGTGTCATATTTCCATATAACTATGATGATTATGTAAACGTATTAAATATAATGCATTTGTCGCGTTACTTACCACAGTTTGCGGTCGGATGTCCGCCGCTCCAGCTTGCGGTATCGATGTCCGGTATCGATCGAATTGTATAACTATATGAAAGCCGAGCTCGTTTTGCGTGTAGCGCATTCCATAGATCAAGGCCCACAGATAAAGCTAAAGATGTACCTACTCAATACACCGGCGTCCGTTTTTACCTAGAATTTTAGTTCTATTCGTATGTCTATGTATGTATAAATGTATAGGTATGTATGTATCTATAAACACACAAGAGTTAAAATTACTGCTTAATTTATTCCTCAACTATAAATATAATCATAAACTAGCCCTCGTTGTGGTAGGTTGTGGTAAATTTTGACAGGTAATGGTGTAAACGGTAAAACTTCGCGATGACAGATAATTATAGAATCTAGGGTATCTATGGTCAAGATGACGGAACCAATGGATTACAGCTGTTATTAATGACTGTTTTAATTTATGCTTTACAAATATTATGCGAATGAATATTGGATAATTGTGGATATTTATGGAAGTCCAAATATTAAATTCTAAAACTATCGCTATTCATGAAGTAAGTTTTCTGTCTAATATAATTCATTGTGGACATTCATTGTTGTTCCTACGTATGTAACTTGTTAATCAATAACTTAAATTAGCATAACATAGCAAGCATTTAGCATAGCATAACTTAAATTAGCTTAATAAATTCAAGTTACAACTTGTTATACTAAAAAGTCGTTAAAAGGCAAGTAGATAAAACCTATATTACATTACCCATCTTGTAAAATGCATTTACATGTCAAACGGAATGACAAGACACCGGAAGTAGGTATCTAAACGATTATAGACCTAAGTATCAACATTTAAAGAAAAGTGGAGTCCTGTGTACAAAGCCACGAATGTGATATTATTCTTAAGAATGTAGGCGAACAGAATATTTCTCTACGAAATAGGTTAGATACTGGATGATGCTTTTTAAGCCTCTGTAAGCGTGCGTGTGTGAAAAGAGTAATACATGTAGAAGAAGCATATCAGGTCTGCAAGGATAGAGATATTTGGCACTTGATGCTTTTTGCTCACCCTCATGGAATTTAGCGTGGTAATATAAAAATAATATATATTTTTTTATTTGACTGATCCATTGGTTCGGTGATCATGATAAAAACAATAATCGGCCCATTTATCGTTCCACTGTTGGAATAAGGTTCTCCTCTCACATTGAGATGGTTAAGGCTATAGTCGGCCACGCTGACCAAGTGCGGCTTGGCACACTTCACACACCTCAGATTTTTTTTGTTTTTTATAAATTCTAAGGTGTGCAGGTTTCCCACAATGTTTTCCTTCACCGTTGCAAGTGATATTTAAATTTAAAATGCATTTTTGTATAGAGGTGCGCGCCATGGATTTGAACCCCGCACCCCCGGAGTGAGATGCTGAATTGTTAAACACTAGGCTATCACTCCTTTTTTTAATGATTTCACCTGACTGTTGGGCCGGTGGTCTTGTAAGCGATTCTTATCCAGAATCAATATTTGTCTGATGAGCACACATAGATATGGTATGTTTCGGCATAAAAATATACTTAAGGACATATACATGTACTTTATTAGTCGGCTCATTACCATAACGCAAGTTCTCTTGACGTTTACGTTAGGATCAAATGGCATTTGGGAAGTTGTGATTTGCAGAAACGCTTGAGAATATTCCTCGAACTGTTGCAGCAACCGTTAGCATTTTGTCACGGCCAGTGGGTATCGCGTGTTATATAAGAACCACCACTGTTAGCGGTACTCGCCGCTCCGAGCTATAAATATTGTGTTTTATGGCGTTCTGGTGCCGTACTTATCTAGCTGGTGATGGATAGGATTGGAAATATACGAGCTTGCTACAAATAATGTGTAATATTTGTTGTTTGGCAACGTTCAGGCTAGCGGTGCAAAGTTAACACTGAGTTAAACGTCACATTATTCTGGTAATTTCTACTAATGTTGTTTTAGTTTGCATCGTAATATTATCATGTGATGTATTTTTAACAATTGTTTTATGAATCGTATATTGTTCTAGAGTACGCGAAGTTATTACGCTATTTGATTTTTAACGGGTTTTTCTTTAAATAACTTTTCTATCTGGATGTGTAGTCGTATGTAATGTTTCCACTCGCGCGGAATAAGCTTTTCAATTTTATTGTCAGTACATTCTAAAATATCTGTTCTTATTGTCATACAGGAAGGTCACACTAAATTCTCATTGTCAAATTTTCTTTTTAAATTTTCACGCAACATCAATTTATGTCGCCAACGCGTTATATTATATTATTCAACACTGTTTCTGTGTATTCCTAAAGTGAGTAAAATACCAAATGTGACTTTTTGGTGTTTTTTTTTTAAATTTTGAATGTTGTTGATGGCAATCAACCTACAATGTACTCTAACATATTAATCCTCAATTTTATGCCAGAATGTTCAAAAGACATTCATAACATAACAAGAATATTAATTTATGATCATCTGATACGCTTCGATATATGTTTGCGATACTTAATACGAATTTTTGTAGTGTTGCCGCGAACATGAATGCCATGTGAAGCGTAAATTGGAACGTAATTATTGGTGTTTCCATCAACGTCGTTTAGCACTTTCACGGCGGTATAATTTTCTTCAATATTGCCCGTACGAGGCGGCCATCGTGCGAATTTTCTATTTTTTTCTATGACAGCACTGAGCGGTTAACGGATAACCTGCCTGGATGTTTTTTTTAAATAAATGATAGAGCTACCTTTTAATATGCGCGAAGATAGCTCTGCTCAGCTCACAATATGTTTATTATCTTCCTCCTGTCATTAGTCCTCTGATGTTAGTATTAGCTGACAGCGACGAAGCAATGTTTTTGTTCCTTTAAATACTTTTCTTTAACAAGAGCGGTATCCACTCGCCCAGGAATAAGTATGACAATTAAAATATTGACAATCTAACATTGAACTACGATGTTATGTGTAGCTTAAGTGTGTTGTTTCCGTAATTTCTTTAGCCCTGTTCTTATGCCTGATGAAGGTATTAATTTGTGAGAATATAAAAGATTATTTCAAATTCTAATTCATTTATTTGGAATACATTTATTATAAGCTATTGACTAAATAACTATCAATGTCCTTGTCACTTATATCATGGCTTAGTACAAGGATGTTTTAAGTATAGTTTAGTATGTTTTCTTTTTCAATTTTAAGTAATCAGACAGTTTTTTTTGGTTAAAATGGAAATGCCTCTTACGTCTATTATTGCCATTTCGAAACACAACTAGACAATGTAGAAAGTACGAGCCGAGTTAAATATTAAAATAATGATCGTTGTTAAACTGGATTGATTAATTTTAATTAAACTGTTACTTTAACAACTATTATTACGTTAATTTAACGATATAAAAGTACTAAAAGAAGGAAATATTTATGATCATATGAAAGTAATGAATTTAATCCAGAAAAAAAATATTGGCTATCGAATAAAAAATGTGTGTCCGAAAATCGGGTAAATTTCCCAATCATTGGACAATACAAAAGGGGGCGGCTGGTCGATGGAAGGGTTTTTCCCAGGTACCGGAGCGGGATGCGGCTGGTAACGTGATCCCGACGTGGAAGAGGCAAATGTTGGCGCGAAGAGCGGCGGAGAAGGCCAGGCGGGACTTGGAAAAGGAGTTAGCAGGAGAAGCGGAGAGAAGAAGAGCGGCCGCCGTGCCCGCTTGGAAGAGACAGTTGCTCGCTAGACGAGAGGAAGCTGAGAGCCGATTGAGGTGAGTCAAAGAAGCGTCAACAATTAAATTATAATCCAAATGAGCCTTGTAGAAATGCACAGTGCATTTTTTTGTGAAAGTTAAAACATTTGCGTTTTGTGAAAGTTACACAATTGTAAATTGTGAATATTTACGGACCGTACTGTACATTACTGGATTTTAATAGCACGGAGAAAGGAAAGGATTAATGTGGAATATATGAAGCAATAGGCCATAGAAATGGACAATTGGCACAAGGCATTTTAAACGTCCGATGAGAAAAAATGATCCTATCTTAACTTAATAATTCAGTGAAAATACATATTAATATGGCATTAACAGACTTTTTTGAGCGGCGACTTTGCTTTTCATCTAGCGAGATCGTGTCTAATTAGTTTCATTATATATAAAAAATATATTATTCATTTTATGTATGTAGTATCGCACTCGTAATGAGCGTGCGTTTCAATATTCGTTTTTAATCGACATAATATGTCCTAAGCGAGATTATATTGCAAAGATAGCTTAGTGTTGTGGAACTTAGCCTGCCGCTTCAGCAGTTGTGGGTATTTTACAAAAAAATTGCTTTCGCAAATAGTTTGTTTTCTAGGGTTTGTGAAATTTGCCGACCCGCACTGACGCAGCTTGGTTGGTTATAGCCCTAAGCCTTCTCATTCTGAAAGGAGACCCGTGTCCAGGAAAAAGTTGAAATGGTTAATGTTATAATTCAAATATTTCATTAAAATAACAAGTTCCTTACGAGGTAGGCGAAAAGCTCCAAGTGCAAAATATATCCGTACACATACAAGTCCGACGTGGTTCCCCATTCATCGCTCTCCTCACATCGTTCCAGACAATCCCTGTACACCCCGAAAGTGGATGAGTCCAACGGCAACAATGGCGAGTGGCGCTCGTACCCGAACGGTGCCCAGCGCGCCGTGTCCATCGACAACATCTCGCTGTGCTACGACGCGCCGCAGCACCCCGCCCGCGCCCCCTCAGAATTCAAGCTCTCCTCTGAGCACTGTAATGGTATTGCATCAATCCTTTGATCGTTCATGGATTCCTATATTATTTGTTTCCTAAATTATTTGTCTATTTGTATTCTTAAGTCATTTGTTTAACGCTTTGTTTATTTATTTATTTAATCCTTTCGTTTATTCTTTTGTTCACTGATACAATAACTTCTGGTACATATACAACTGTAACAATATATTTTAATAGTTTTGTATCTAGCTTTATAAAAGTAGGATCATAATAGTTTTTAATCTTATCAACTACTTAGCATAACATTAGTTATTGGTAACACATGAAAACGATTTTCAAATTTGTTTTGTGTATCCGTGTTCATACGGTCGTGTCGAGTTGTCAGTGCCCAGTGTGTCACCTCCATATATCTTCATATGTAGCACGATTTAAAAGCTAAAAAAAATCTTACATTTGCAGGCCATTCGACATCTAATGGCAAATATGAAGACGAAGATGAAAGCGCCAAAATCATCCCGTGGCGGGCGCAACTACGCAAGACTAACAGCAAGCTCAATCTACTTGAATAAGTTAAACGTAACTATATATACGTAAAGCTAGGATAACAGTTGTTATTTGCGAATTTTATTACTGTTTGTTTTGTTAATCGTAGCTTTTTTTCGACATCAGATTAAAAAAAAGAACTGTATGCACGAGGCAACAAATGTCATGTTACTCTGCGTTCGGAAACCGAAAAAACGTCAACGTTTCGATAGATTTTTGTTTAATTTCAGAACACATCTGTCTTTTATATTACTTTTTACAAAGTAACGCTAAAGCTATAAACGAATAAATTTAATTTTTATTACTTAATGTTGTTTAAATTTTTACAATTTTGCTCTCGCAAAAGTGTAAAAATTTTGATGTTTATTTTAAAAACTATTTAAACTGAGTCTATTGTGTTACGAGGACTTTTTCACACGATGATAGAATTACGTATGTGTAAAATCATCAGTAAAATTTAATGATGTAAAAATGTAAATCTATAATAATATATTCGATTCTATAAAGGTTAAATGTTATCAAGTTAATAATTTAAATATGTTGTCGCTGTAAGGAAACATACGATGGATTGTAATGTAGGGTAAATACACAATATATGCAGTTTTTTTAAATTTCTAACTTAAATTTTGTTCAAAATTATTTGTTCCAATTTACGTCCGTATTTCCAGAAAACAACTTTTACGAAAAAGTAACTGGTAATTTTCACTTTAATACAAAAATATAAACAGAAATGTCAAAAGGAAATCGCGATTTTAAAAAATAGTATTCTGCCAAGTGGTAGAAAAAAAGGTGTCTTTACCTTGTGGTTGGCTGAATTTATACTTGCGTAAGGACAGATTTTTATATTTTTTTATATAGAGAAAATATTTAATAGATTTAGATTTAATGTAACATGCAAGTGATACCAGTGTTGCAATATTAGGTGTAAGCTTACAGGCCTTTGCAATTATATATCGATTTTATATACGTGTATAGATTCATTGTGAATTTTATGGTTCGTTTGAACATGT
>DWFT01000348.1:0-12375 GCA_018246795.1 Microceris patrobas patrobas
GATACGGCTACGGGCCGACCATTTGCCATGCGCTGATAACCCTGCATTTAATGTCACCTCCACTGTTATCACTGTTTTGCAAAGTTGCCAACAAACAGCCTTGTGCGCTGTTATCACGAACCGAGAACAAGTGTGACAATAACGGTGATAAAGTGAAAATCAATAAATTTGCCTTACTTGCTTGCCGCCAATAAATTAAAATTATGACATCGATAACAAGGACCGCAATGTTTATCTCAGAACGCAATCGCTACAGATTTTTTACTCAATAACAACGGTGTTTAACTTGACCACTGTTTTTGCTATTACAATTATTTAATTGAATTGAAATCAACAGTTAAGGACGAAAAATACGTCTCAATATAAATATTTAATATCAATATAAACAGTAATGCGTTGGTGTGCTAAATAAGTGCAGTTATGGATTGTGCTGTACTAAAACTGAATATCCAATGATATTCTTACGAGTCGCGCGTCGACTAATAAAGCGCTGTTCGAAAATATGTAGTTTCTGGAACGTTCTGTAGAGATTTTTCAGCATTTTTTCCCATTCTCAATTGAAACCTAGAGCTTATTAGGATAAAGAGTAGCGTACGCAAAGAAGCTCATTAATTAAGGATGTCAATTATCGGTTAAGTGTGAAAAGATGACGCGTCACGTACACTCGGCATACAATGTATGAAGTAATTAAAGTTGCACTTAGCTTGGTGTATAAAATATAGCTGTCAGTGTAAATTGAAAACAAAACACAGAATACAGAACAGAATAAAGTGTCGAAATGTAATACAACATTAACATATCTGAAATTTTTTGTATTAATAAAAAATATAAATATTATAAAAGATTTAAATAACAAAATTTTTATCTCACAAATAACAATTTTATTATCAAAAATTTGAAAATTAAATATCCGGTTACATAATTAGATTGCATGAATAATGTATACCGTTAATTAATTATGTTTAATTCTGATGTTGCAGTTTAAAAATAAAATAAGTAAACTTCAGTGTATCTGGCATGCGCTATTTTTCATTAGGACGCGGCGCCATATTTGCATTTCATTCGCTGTTGTAACCGGTGCCGTGAATGGCTGGCGAGGCTTTACACTGCAAGCACGTACTGAATTCGCGTTTTGAATTCACAAGCTAGTTTTTTAAACGTCATAGCTGGAATCTCTTTCAATTATCCTTGAATTTTAAACACGTTGCGTGTTTTGTTTCAAACACCTATTTTGTTAAAGCCCGGCACACGGATAAATGGATACATAATATTCTAATGACATACACATGTTATGATTTGTGACAATGCGTTTGAATACCTAATGCGCCAACGCGGGTTACGCATAAAATGTGTCCTTTAAACAATAGGTAAATGATGTCATAAGTATATGTTTAAAATGAAAGACACTAATAACAACATTCTTTTAGTGCGTTGCAATGTTAGATTTCAATAATAATAATAAAATAATGAGACAAGTCATCAACGTTAATATAAAACATTTAATGACTACCTATGTAAGTGATTTCATTTGACACAAATCAAGAACAATTTCCTGGTCAGCACATAAATGTTTGTACTGAGTGAACATCAAATCCATAACACCCAGTTTAGAAATCAGGGTCCACTGATTTCTGGACCAAGAAGTCAGATAATATAACGTACAATCAGTGTTATCGCTACATAGCGATCTACACCGCACACCTTTAAATGGAAATCAACAAATATGGAAGAAAATAAAAAAGCTCTGGTATAAGTATTATATATTTTTATACACATTAAATAAATATAAATCTTAAAAACACCGCATAAGGGTTTAAATAATGAGATAATTTAGGCGATAAATGTGAAAGTAAATGTACATAATATAAGCGAGGAAATAAACATAATAAATGTGTTTCACTTAGATGAGTTGAGTTGAATCAATAATTTCGTACAGCCGTAAATAAATCCGGCGCACTCCCACGTGTCCGCCTACGATATAATTGAGGTTGTATTTATTGGCGCCAATGCGTTTATAGTAAACGTTATTATCAAATGCAATGACGGGCTTGGGAGATGGCCCCGTTCGCAAACTGCTTATTATGTTTCATGTACATATATTATTATTGATGTGAATGATGAATGTAGAATAGCCAAGAACTATCAGGTTTGAGGGGATATATACATTAATAGGTTTTCGGCACTCGTTCCTCTCTGCTTACCCCGTAAATGATCTAATGTGCGCTGTAATAATAATATAGGTATATATTCAAGTTCTGCCCAGTTCTGATTAATGTAACTTTAATATACATTTAAATGCGTTTCATTACAAAACATCCTGAGATAACACAGTCTTATTAGTTATGCAACTGTTCGGTCTTTGGAAATTACTCGAATCTTCTATCCATTTCGGTTCTTGGTACTTGGCGTTATCTCTCATTCACGAGTTACGATATAAGATTACTACAGTGCCAAGTCATAAGTTCGTATACTCTTAATAATGTATTGCTTCAAATTAAATGACGCGATAACTTTAACATTATATATTGCAGTTGACTATTGTAGGTATTAAATAATTGTTAATATTTACAAAGCATCGTTCGTTTTCTTAATAGATACTTATCGATCCTGATAAGCGAGTATGTTAATACGAGTACAATAACGTGACGATCCACACACAAACACACTTAAGCAGGACTGTAATTCTATAAATAGATGTGTTTTTAAAATTAAACACTGTCAGTGGGTCGTTTAAGCTGAATTTTATCTTGAATTCCCGACCATTGAATGCAAACAAACATAAGTACACATTGCTAGGTACAGTCGTGTACAAAACTAAAACGTGACTTATTATTAATATTAATTGATGTCTGTTACCATATTTTTTACCGATCGTGTTCCTTTTGATAAATGGCTTTTAATTACATCCATGTCAAGGTTTACTTTTTAAATATATTTAATAAAAAGTATATCATTTGTTAATTGTTGTGGTCGCCGAATCTCTTGAACGTCCATAGCCAATTAATTATATTATATGATCGTATCAGATTGACTAAAAAATATACACCGACTCACATCACCTTGATTGATTTATTGCGGCAGTGCTAGCTTAAGTAAGCGTGTAAAATACAAAAAACACGACTGTATTGGTATAATATTAATAATATGGATAGTTTAAAGTTTTATTTTCATGTTGATGCAATACAAAATATTTATTGAAAACTATATTTGTGATTGGCATATGGCTATTATATTATTACCCTATTACATAGTGGAACATATAATTAACTGGTGAGACATGGAAGTGTATTACACTCCTCTGACTACTTCTTCGGGCAAGATACGGGCGTAATGTTTCAGCATTTATTATAAAACTTAAACATTTTAAAGCCAATCTAATATTTAATTTGTAAGATACGCAATAAAATAATTATTACTACTACTACATTAAAATATTAAACATACGCATTAGTTTTATAAAATTATAGTGCTCTTATTTTGTTGCAATAATAATAATAATAAAAATAGTCGTAACTATAAAAATAGTCTGAACCACACATATAATAGTCCTTAAAACATTCTGTTTGCAACAATTAATGAAATATCTAACGACGTTGTACATATCTGTACTCATAGGTAAAGGTACTGGCAGCGATAAGCCTCGTATCGCGGTCAGAGGATAACGGCCGCGTCAAGGCGAACGTAGTTCAACAATAAACATGTTAGATACTTGAACATAGTAGGCTATATAACATGTGATTCGTTCAATGTTATTAATTGTTGGATACATTGCGTAACATATATGTTTGTCTAAAAGGTATAATGAATATATACCATAGGATTTTTTGTCCCAAAGCATTCAGCGCTATTCACATAAAGGTAAATTTAAATTAATTGATGTAAGTAAATCCAAAGATATTGTCAATTTTATTTAGGGTGTGCAGTCTATATCCCCAACCCCCAAGCCTAGTGTGAGGATAACATGCCAGAACCATCTGTAGGGAAGTCTATGCACACAAAAGGGAATTGAAACAGGCTGATGATAATATTTAATATATAAAGTTTGTTCTAAGATGAAAAAGTATAAGAACTTATATATTTTAATTGAGAAACTACTCTAAATTTGTCGTACAGGAATCGTATAAGAATTTATCATTGCTCGTTAACTCTAATTTTGTACAATTTGTAGATCTAACGATTGCATTGTCGTGGAATTGTATAAGAATTTATCAACAATCATTGAGAAACTTACATGAATGTGTAACGTGTTTACTTCTGAGATGAAAATGAATAAGTGTGCCCTTTAAATTTACTCTATACGTATATATCTTTACGCGTGAGCAAAGGTACTAGCGATAAGTCTCGCATCGCGGTCAGAGGATAACGGCCGCGTCAAGGCGACCGTGGCACTATAAGGGCTCTTTCAGACCAGCATATTTTGGCGCGCTTTACATTCTTTTTAGCATACGAGCTTATATAAATGTGCGTTGTATTTCGGACTTCAAAAAAGAAACAAGCATATACGCGCTCCTACGCGCGAAAGCGACCGTTTTGTGTCTCCCTGACTGCGGTGTGAGGTGACGGGTTGTAGACAGCTCGCGCGTATACGAGCGTAGTAGTGCAACTACGTTGGTACGAGACGCGTATGAGGCACAAATCGCGCGTACATGCGTTGCAACTACGTTGGTACGAGACGCGTATGAAGCACAAATCGCGCGTACACGCGTTGCAACTACGTTGGTACGAGATGCGTATGAGGCACAAATCGCGCGTACACGCGTTGCAACTACGTTGGTACGAGACGGGTATGAGGCACAAATCGCGCGTACACGCGTGTACAAAAACGGGCTTAGATGCGCGGAAAGTACGCTGGTCTGAAAGAGCCCTAAACATGTAGCCGGCCCTTACTACACATTGCGCGCGTCCTCTTATGACTTTTAATTAGGTACACCATTGATTCGTTCAGCAATTGTATATATAGTTTATTTGTTGTTGTTTTTGCTATTGCCATTATCTGGCTTATTGACAAATGAAGTAGGCAGCGAACACCTATTTTTCATCTAAAGTTGTTTAACACCACAACTGATGGCAACACTAACAAATTTATACAGTAAACTTGTTGCTATTCAAGTTGATATTTAAAGCTAATTCAATCAATTTGTCGTGAGTTCGCTGAAAACAATACCGATTACTGCATAGTTTTTCTCAGTATCTATGATAAAACTGTAAGGTTTAATCAATTAAATTTAATTAATATTGTACTATTCGAGTCACTTACTAGTTAATGTATGCGTACCGCGGCGAGAAACTAAAACCTCATTAATCTTATAATTCAAATGTGCCCCACTTATCTGCGACACATCCGGCGGCCTTAATACAGAAACGGTCACAATATGTTTGTAATACAGACGCGAATTCACTCGAAATTAGTACAAAATAAACAAATCACACCCTTTTTGTTCCCTATTTTTTTATTACAGCATAATCAAAAACCAATCAATTTGAATATTGGTTATAGCAATAGTAATATATGTATGTTGGAACAATTCCACACAACCTCGTTTGATCCTGAACTAAGCAGACCTTGTACTTCAGTAACCCCAACAGTTGATAACTATAATCTACATATTTCTACATATACACTTAAGTAAATTATTTCACACCCAGACAGAAAACATTCATTTGCTTGTCACACATTTGTTCTGGTTAGGTCGAGATTAAACCTAAAACGCAAGGATTAGCAGTCAGAGTCACTAACCACTAATCCAATAGGTGAGGAAACGGTCAGCAATGTCAGTCAATCATAGCAGAGTAACCGAGTCACAAGCGCACACTTTAGGGAATCACAAACATTAGCTTCAAACCCGAAAATGCACATCAGCAAAAAAGTTATCTCAGACTTTGTTAATGAAACCGGTATTGCGACTTTTGTGTTACTGTGATTTGAATACCGGAATATTTTGAATATTGTCAGATATCGAAACCGAAATATATTTATATAAATAAGTTGAATTAACTTACATAAATATGTTGGCTACAAAATTGTTGCTTGTATATGACGAGCATGTTGAGTACAATTTATTTGGAACTAGGTGACGATGAAACAATAATATAAAAAAGGCCGACAAATATGCTTACATACTCTGACATAATCTATTGCATGTTATCGAATAAAGCTTCGAATTTGTTACAATTTCAAAACATTATCGTTTAAATTTTAAACTGTACCAGTCGAAATTACACTGTACGATGGATGACACAACCATCTATTAGAGAAACGAAGGCAACGTTACAATTTCTATCGGTCATTGTACTTTAATAAAACGAAATGTTATGTAACGACACAAAACTCACTATCGCCAGAACCACTCGCACCAATGTGTACGTAGATAGATAAAAACTCAATGGCTATTCATTTAAGTGTTAGCGTAAAACAAACAATAGGCGACGATAGGCTTTTGACTGCGCAACCACTTGTAGACGCGAAGAACCCCTCTTTAGCCGAGACGAAATTTTTTAAGCCAACATTTCGCTACCCTTATGCGGTGGCTAAAATGGTAATTCACACACGGTATCGACAAAATCGTAACTTTACGTTAGGCTTAAAGAAATGTATTCGCAAAAAAACACCGTCATTTACTTCAAAATGTTTTAATAAATAATTGAAAAAGTTCGACATCGCACTAATTTGAAATAAATTTTAATTTGTTGGTTCAATTTTATAATTGATATTTCAGATCCTAAGGAGCATTTTAATAACTTCTTTTAAGTAGCTATTGAGTTCAGGACAAAACTTTCTGTGATTTCAATAATGTTTAGCGTATAACAACATAACATACTATCATAAAACGATACTGTTTGCGCCTCCTCCTATCTCATTTTATACGTTATCGCCTCGCATTATTTTATTTATATTTCTAAGTACGGACGGATATTTCTAACACACTACGGAAAGATGAAATAACGTTCTGGTTAAATTTACCATAAAATTGTATACGTATTTGCTGAAAACGTCTTCCGTTATGAACAAACAAATAAATGTTGAAAACACTTAACTGTTATTAACTTTACGCCGTATTACATTTCTATTTTAAAGTTCTATTTCTAACTCTAACATTTCTAAACGAGCCATTCATTCCGATTCAATTACAACGATCGCAATTGGATTGAACATTTATTATAAATTGTGGTATGCAAAGCGGATAATAAGTTTCGCAGCGGGATTTAGGACTCATAAAGTGTCTTAGGCGTATAACGTGTTCATGATTGGTGTCACGTACAACAATAGATGATTTGCTTTTGCTATTATTATTCATCCACGTTGCACCGGCTATGGATATTTAATACTTGTTTATTGCATTACTAACTCATAATGTCCACTAATGAACTTTAATATTTGTATCGAAAAGGAAATAAACGTTTTCTCACTTCACGAGCACAAATTTCCTGGGAATATTACCTAAATAAAAGATGTCTTTTTTCATAATAATGATTGTTTTACGTTTAACAAAATATCGCTTTACGCGAGGTTTATACCGGTTATATGATTAATAAACTGCAAAATTTATACTTTTTTTCAACACTCAAACAATTTACCGTAAATGTTGGATGTCCAGCACCTTATACGACAAGCAAGAATTTCCAACATGTCATCATGTCGCGTGCAATCTTACAACATAAATAAGATGTCCTGTCTCAGCATCAAACCCGTTCAGGGTCAGATAAAATACCGTAGCATTTAACAAAAAGGTATTACATTTAGTGCGCAATATCGTCGAACGGAGCCGTGAGTCCGATGATGTATACCTCCGTTTACTACCTCGACGCTCCTAATCCCAAGTATTAACTGGCACCGACCGGCGATTTATCGTCCCGAGGCACTAGGTGGAGCCAAACAACTTACATTGTTACTCGTAATCTGATATTCTCAAATCGTTCCATTACGAAAACGTCTGCTCGTGCATAAACAGTTTCTCGAATTGGTTCTGTTTCCTTTCCCGAGCTCACATCGTTACACGTACCGAACGTTTTGAAGTATCAAGTAAATACCTTTAACAACGTGCTTGCGGTGCCTACATAAATTTTTAGCTCTCGACACGTGCTGAACAAAAGCTGCAATTGTTAAAACGTGAGGAAGTTGTAAGGTATTGGAACTTCTATGGTGTTTCCAATATCCATAGACCTCACAGAACAAATACTGTCACATGGAAAGACCGACTGTTTTCTAGACACGTATTTTTTAAGGAGGTGAACGCTGTAACTGTGCTAAAACCACATAAGATAAGCTATATTTATTTCAAATCATCTATCAAACCATGCACAGCAAGCTTATGTATACCGGCCTGTTTTCCTAAATTCCAGGGCAAAGTAATTTGGAAGATAACAAGAAAAGATAAAGAGCGTTCAAAATTTCATCAGGCGTTGTTCGCACAGGCGCTAAAGAGAGTGCTTACGGTGTTTAAGTAGCCAGAGTCCCTTGTATTCTCGACAACACTACTCAGAGACGTTAAAAGATTTAAGGGACACGAAAACATAGAGAACGAACGCAGGCTTTATAAAAACACGAGAAAAGTCAAGGATGAAGAAATTTTAAGTTCGATTGATTGTATGAGAGGAAATGTAGCTTCTTTTGAACATTAGGAGATCAAAGCATATTTATATATACAAAATAAGAAGATTTGTGCTTTACAGTGTATGTATTTATTTAGAAGACATTTAATTTCTTTTATGATATCCATGAGTTAATCACATACACATATAAAACTTATCTTTGTCATAAATCGATTGTAATTTAAAACTGTTTCAAATTTATTTTTATAATTTGTACACGTTCAAGATCCGAAGTGATAAACGGCAATATTCCTTAACTTTAATTGCCGTTTTAATGTCGTGTTACAATAAAATCTTTAGATACGGTATCGAGGGGCTGGTTGAATTAAATAATGGATAAGGTCTATGACCTATAAGTAATTCATAGAATGGGCGAGTGAGCGAGGTGCGGTGCAGACCCGATATGGCAGGTGTTATGTAAGCTGCGCCGGCGCACGTACAGATACCAAATGCCACCGTGCTATTCCTAAGCTGGTTGCGCTGTGCCAAGGCCTCGCAACAATTGAAAGTAGATGTCGTCTATTAGTAGACCTTTCAAATTTTATTTTCAAGTTAATTAATAACTAATCAAATACTTTTTGGCTACCGGAGTTATACTCGTAAGTAGTATCTTTCTGAGAATAGAGTATTGTCCATAAGTGCAAGTATAAAAGGGTTAAGGATGAATCAGACTTAGGTTTACAGATATACGAGTATATATCAGTATATAATTACTATGGGCATCAGAAACGATTTTCTTTTTTATATTCGATATGTCCAAGAGCTTGAGAGATCTCTATAGACAACCCTAGAATTCTTGAAACAATAATTAATTAACTATAAGGTTGAGTATTATAATTGATTGATGGAGGATTCAGAACAGAGTTTCAAACTGTTCAAGGAAAGAAGTGAGAGAAAAAATGAGAATTTCTGCAAAGCATACTCAGTACATAATATGAAACTAACTTCACGGCTGCGTCTTTCTGTCTATCCTTAAATTGATACGAAATTAACGATATGGGGATATGTTGTTTTTTATGAAAAATTCAGTTACGTAATGTTAAATATGATCCAGTACCTAATGTTTTTCTTGTTTCTTCCAATGTTAACATCATAAGCTCGTACGTAGCTCTCAAAATTCACAACGGAACCGTCCTTTATAGTTGGTGAGTGTGTAATAAATGTATTATTTATTCAATTCCTATATAAAGCAACGTAGGTATGTACATAAAGAAACCTAATGAAAAGAAACTAAAATGCAAATACCGTTCCATTCAAAACAGATGCCGTCTAAAATGAAACTAACGAGTGGAAGCCAGACAAATTTATAATGATATAACCCATTATGTTCTTAGGTACTCTACAAGCTCATAACGATAACCCTAAATATAGTCGTTACCGTCCCGGGCTCTAAAAGCGCAGAATTTAAAACATAAATTAGATAGTGCAGTGTCTAAATACGGGAGGACAGTGGGAGGCGAGACTACCGGGTGGTTAGAGACGATAAATAACGAACGAAGAGGGATGGGTTTATCGAGGACTGCACGCTCGTGAGTGAGACGGATGATAGGGCGCGGGCAGAGTGCAGCAGCTAGCAAGCGATGTGCAGAGACAGCGATCGATTAGCGGGCTCGCCCGCCGCCCGCTGTGCCACAGCCAATCTATCGACCTTTGCCTTCGCATTTTTAAATAACTGCCCAATTGTTCCAATCATGATTCCCCGGCCAGTCATTACTCATCCGCGATCCAGTATTTGACAGAGCATTACCGAGAATATTACTATCGTTAAAATCGCTCGTAAAAATTTAGTTTAATCGCCCTGTACTATCTCATTCTTTATAGTGTTTGTGTTAGTAATCAAAATTTTATCTAAACATACTACATTATCGAATATACATTTTGGCAGATCTTAGATCAGCACTGAAATGAGAAAATGACGTTTTTACCAATGTAAAATAGCAGTTGAGGGTAAAAATACTTATCTATATAAGATACTGAGTAGCGATCGCGAAGCCCCAGGTGGCGGATGATTTGGAGTTCGGCTCACGTCGCCGGCGACCGGTGATCACTTATTTAACTTGGAACCGTGATTCCATAGAAATGCATCGAAGAATCTACCTCGCATTTTTTATTTATGAATTTTTCCGTTGGGGTAATGGAATAATTTCGATCAGTATTCAGCAAAAATATCTCGGTGTGCCGTCAGCTTTCCGCCCTTTGATCGGCTTCGGTCTCGCTTCTTACATTGCGGTTTGATTGAATTTTAAAACATTTTCTTTCATGGAAATAACAGTAGCGTTATACCTGTTTCTCTACTTCAATCAGTATGTATCTTAATAGTTCTGACACTGATGCTATTTGCAGGTTGCTAACCTGCTTGTCTGTTCCTAGTGCTGAAGGTTTAACGAGGTTCTAGTGAGTTATCGAGATTAGTTTTCCATTCTATTATCAGCTCGTTAGCCTGCCGTAGTTTGTTTACAATTACGTCTAATTGAAAGGTTTTTATAATTAATTATGTATCGTATTAATCGATATAAAATGTTTCATTAAAAATATATACTTCTCACCTTTTTTATAAACAATATAATCAACCCGAAACTTTCTAAAAGCGTTTTATAAAACCAATCCAAACTGTAGAATCATATCAATAAAATGGTTCGATGCTTTCAACGGATGTAAAGGCTGTTTAAAATTAAATATAAAATTTAGCGACTCATAAAAGCATGGGTTATATAATCATGTTTTGGTCAACACAAAATTGATATCGTCAAATGCATACTTGTACGATAAAGTTTATGAACGTTCTACTGCGATAAAATATCGTGATACCAGTAAAACTCCAGTTCTGAGAAATATAAAAATATAATCTTCGTATATACGACTTATCAGCTACAAAAAGATATCGCGTTCGCAGTATAAAGAAAGTAGTCGTGTAATTACTGTAAAAGGCAAGAAATGTGCAAGTACAGGAAACAGGCGAGAAGTGGAACTTGTCACTGAAGCAGGAAATGTGTCGACGTACCTAGAGTGATAAGAAAAACTATTTTCATAGCGGGCGAACGCCCATTGCACCATGTCGTTTAAATCAGTACTTAATTAACTGCACGCATAATGTTCCACCAGTTATCACTAGTGAACGGAAAACCGTAACTTTCAAGAAACAATAAATACTAATACTGATAAAACTTTTATCAGTACAAGTCTTTTGCTTTTGTCAGCCCCCGATTTATCATAGACAATATATATACCTACACCTGCGTCACCATCCATAAAGACTATAGTGCAATTAATAGATTTTTTTTACATTTTAATATAAATCTATATAAATTAATGTTATCCTAATCCTTACAAGTGAAATAAATAAATATTTAACCTAGAATGACTTGTATACGGATTAGGTAAAATAGAAAGACCAAAATTCTAACTTATCAACTTTATACAATACCCAAGAAATGTACGTATATGGGAACGTTGTATGAGAACAAAGCTCCGCCTAACTTAACTATGTGTTTAGTTTCGAGATTAGGACAATCCCGCCCGACACCTAAACACGGATTTTAGATAACATTCAAACTCCGACCACTGAATATAAATGAGATTTTAGACGAAGCTCTGCCCGTCTTAGGACTCCGGCGAATAATTATTAGATTTTACAAACGTTCAGCTGCATTTGAGCACAGATGAATAAGTTTAATAGGTGGTTAAAATCAAGTGGAGATTCAATTAGATTCCACGAGTGATTTCAAGGGTTCATTTTATCAAATGCGATGAGTCGATCCAGCTCAACGAATTGTTCGTCGTCAGGTG
>DWFT01000349.1:0-12375 GCA_018246795.1 Microceris patrobas patrobas
CGCTAGAATATTTGGACAGGAATACAGTGCTCACGAACTTAAACATAAACATGGAATCTAGTTTTACCATTAAGCGCAGCTTAGTACATAGTTTTAAGGGTCTATAATAGTATATTATCGATTCTTTCATCCGACTATTGTTGGACATAGGTCTCCTCTCCTAATGAGCAAGTTTTTTTATTTTCTTTCTTTCTTTGCTTTGAAGGAGAGCTCTTTTTCTTCCCTTTTTATCTTTTCTTTTTTTTCAGTTTAATGCCATAATCTATCTTTACAGGCAAATGCGCGTAGGCAGCCTTCACACGTCTTAAACAGGTATTAGAACAACCGTAAGGCTTAAGTTTCCGCATGACGTTTGTTCTTTACCGTTATGACAAGTAAAATTTAGCATTAAAGCATATGTTACTCTGTAAAGTTAGAATTGCGCGCTAAGTGTTGAATCCCAGACATTCGGAGTGGGTGGCTAGAATCCAAACTACTGAGCTATCACTATGGTCTAGATAATTGTTGTGGATTATTCTAAGATTAATTATACCTCACATATTATGTAGAGCGTCGCAACGTAACATCATGCCTGTAATCTCCGAAGTGGTAGTCAGAGGAGTGTAGTACACCCCCACGTTTCACCAGTTACATTTAAGTCACATAATGGAATAGGTGGTGAGCCTATTGCCATACACCGGGCAGACATTCAGACTCCGAGTCACTCCTAGAAATTCTAAATTAGAAAAATCCAATAGTACACGACCCGGGATTTGAACGCAGGACCTCCCGATAAGCAGTCGCGTTTGCAACCACTCGACCAACGAAACAGTCACAGCAGTATGTAGAGAATGCAATAAATATACTTTAAATATGCGGTATACATGTCCCTTTCCTATCCATGCCATCTGCGTGTTACATATATTTTGAATAGTACGCAACATGCGAAGTTGAGATAATAAGACCCTACTAAGAAAATATAAGAAATACTTATAAATTTAACTTATGAAAACCTCGTTATCTGAGTTAGATTAAGAATTTTTTTAGGCAAGACGAGGCTAATTTGTATATTATACGAGGAACGTACGATGAAGTTTTGTTGCTTATAAAATACAGAGTTGAAGCACACACCAGTCAAAATCAACTTACAAGAAATTGCGTAAGCCTGCGTGTTCACTGGTAGTTCTTAAAAAACACTCGCCAACTTATCCGACAACAGCCAGCCAAGTTGAAAAGATGAAAACTCCGAGATTTTGTTTGGAGTTCATTCAAACTTCAACCGAAAGGTAACTTTCGTGTCTGTAGCCATAGACTAAATATATCGAACAGATGGCGCATTTAATAAGCATTGTCAGCGATTAACATCATCAATAAACATGAGCCTTATTATTCAAATGCTTAATTTTGTTAATACATTACGTACCTTACAATTAATATTGATATGAATATTGTTTCAATTGACGACTAGTCTTTGTATTCACAATTTATTCTAACGCGTTCCATGAATTGACGTTAATTTCTACACAAATCCAATTTCCTACTGTCCGTGCTGTGTTAACAACTATCAACTGGTCAAATAGGTTTAGGGCCGTCTTTATTTTTTAATAACTATAGAAATATACACATTTGTTTATTTTATGAGCCAAAATATAATTTCTCCAAAGCACTAGACTAAAGCATGATGGTGATGGTGATGATTATGATGATGATAATGATGATTGATGATTATGATGACGTGTATATTCGTAATAATAAAGGATTAGAGGTTTTTACTGTATTAGTCTGTTAGGATATCCTAAGTAACTTTCAAGTTAAACACTAATATGGAAGTCTCGATACAATCACAAAACCTTCAATTAAAAAATGTTCTACGTGGTACGAGTGTGTTGTTTTATGTGGTCTATGATCACACTCACGATGTTTCTACTTACAGAGCAATTTAAATGGGGGTTCTTTCCAGGTAAATTTGCATCTGACTTTAGTTCTGTCTATTTGGTGAGAGGTTCGGAATTACGACCGGTTACTCATAAATTTGCTTAAATACATTTTTAGTACTTCGAGTTGAGAGTTCCGTCTACCGTTTGAATATGCCAAAGTTTTGTATGTACGAACAGATTTCTAAGCAAACCTCAAAATGTAATGGAAAGCCAAGAAATCCTGAATTTGATTGAAATTTTTAAATACTACCTAAAATTCTGATTTAAATTTGTAAATGGAACTAATTAAATATACTGCATAATTATAGTAACAATTATAGATTTTTCTCAAAGCATTTGTATTTCTCTCGATAGTAAACATTAAAAACAACATAAATAAAAAAAAATATTATGTTAAATTTTATAACAGGCCTTGAAACTAGACAATTCTAAATGTTATTGATTATAAACTATGTGCTGTAAAAGCCTTCCCTTGTACCCACGGGAAGTTAAGAAGTCGAAGTATGTCGCTCCAACTTGCAGGTGTCAAACTAGAAACTTCCAGCATTTCTATTAGTAACTTTTAGATCTGCTGAGTTCTCGTCGGTGTTATTGTTATCTAGCTCAATCCTGGCGTCAACATATTTACGACACCATTAAAAGTTTAAAATCAAAGTTGCCATTTACAATAGAACAAAAAGTTTTATATAACACAAATAATAATAACACATGTCACGTTAAACAGTTTTAAATAAATTAATTCTATTAGTATATTTAGCTATTCGTTTAACGGTTTCAAATATATGAAAAGTGCAACTGGTATCCAATAGGCAATCAACATAAACTAGAATGTTTAAAACTCAGTAACAAAGGATTGTTTCACACAAAACACGTTTAACAATGTAAATAAACATGAGCGCGTTTAACTGTAAATATTGATAGGTACGATACGCACAGAATTGCGAGCATCTGTCGCCCAAATACAACTTGGTACATAATGATACACACACATTTCACACTCACACTTCACACTTGATACACAAATTCTGATTGTGGGTAGTTGCGGATTTTTGTGACGACTCCGTCTTGAATTTTAATCCTTTGCACTTCAGAGGTGAGTCTCACTTACCAGTCGACTTGATGCCGCAACTCGAGAGGTGAGTCACACTCACCATGTGGCTTGATGTCGCAACTCGACAGTTGTCTGTCGCTTCCCACTTGGCGCGCTGCGGTAACTTCCCGCCTTGCGGTAATTGTTTACGATTTGTTACGTCCTCCGAAGCGGGTTCCTACGTTTTGTTTGTATATATCAGTTAGGAAGGATTATTATATTCATGTTGTGATTAAATATTGTCTTCTGGAATGTAAGCTGTAACTTTACAATAACTAAAAAGTCCACGTATATTAATTGTCAATTTAAGCCCAGCGGGGCAGTGTGAAAGCCTTCTCATGTAGGATCCTTGTAACGAGTGAGACTTGCGCGACTCGGCTTACAGGTAACACTTAGAAGTTTAATCTGTTCTGTTAGCAACTTTAAGCCACGATACGTTTCTTGTTTATACATTTAGACACTGCTTAAGTTGTTATTGACATTTTGTTATATACTGTTAGGTCTTTAGTTGAAATTGAAGTTTCTTTTCTAAATATTTTTTGGGTATTCATTGATCGAATGTTGTAAATTTTATAAACGTAATAATATGTAGGTTCATATGATAATTTATTTATTATCTTATTGAAACTTGGGAGTGCACTACACTCCTCTGCCTACCTCCTTGGGGATTACAGGCGTGATGTTACGTTTTTTATCTTTTACATGTTTGACGATAAACTTAGGAGTATCATATAGGGCGCATAGGTGTTCATTAGTGTAACTCCAACGCGTAGCCCCGGACAGGGACAGACAGATGAAAATCCTTAATTTCATAAACTTAAATTTAAAATTGTATATGTTTCAGCATTTACCAGATATTGCGTTTTCATTGCATATATTACTCGTATAAATAAACGAAAAATTTATTTAATTAATCGTCTTTGTTCGACTATTTTATAAATTACCTTAAGAATAGTGCATACCTCTACGTGCCAATTAGGTCTGGTCAAAATCGGTTTAGTCGTTTCGGAGAGTCGCTTCTTGTATAAAGTCTTGTATAAAGACATATTTAAATAGATGGGCGTTTGTTTATTTAAATAGAAGTGCGAAGTTCGATTGTCGATAGATACATTTTTACTTTTACTTGGCTAGTAATCTAGTAGTCGGTGACTATGATTTCCACGGAGGGGGTCAAATCCGATAATTATATAACAATATTAGATTAAAATGAGCGAAACTGTCCCAAGACATTGTTTACCTTCGCCATATAATACGTGATCGCAATTCATTTGTTAAAATTAATCTACAATATGCAGATACGATAGCGGAATGCAGAATTCTGACATGTTTTTCGGCATCCCCTATCTTAAATCCATTAATCATTTTACGTGAAGCCGGCTTTATAAGGTGGTTCCGGATACTTTTGGTACGAACGCATTTTAATTCACCCCAATCAAAGACGACTTGGAAAGCACTCGGAAAATATTTTTCATATTTATAAATGTGCATATCATTACATGGATGAAATATGTTCATTAATGTAAACTGGTTCATATTCATATATGCATTCATTTGGGCTTTATTGTTTTATTAAATAAATGCATGATAAACGTGTGGAAATGTCATAATTAATGACGTTAATGAATATTAGTTTGTCTCGTACCATCCACTCCGTCATTACGCGACCACAACGGATCATTTCGTAATTGGGCGGGCGCCGCCCATTAGCCGGGTATTTGTTGCAACGGATCAATCAGTGGAAAACCTTCTTAAATATCATTGAATTAATTAAAACTTAAATCGCTTATAGCTGGAATGCTGTAGTATATTAGGACTGTGTGGAGATCAAGTGAGACCGACTGCGGAGCGAGTGGCCTCTGGTTTTGTGTCTTTGAAGCCTTGATATACTAAAAAAATATATTTCACATCAGACTTCGTACCTATAATAGAATGTCTATAAAACGTAAAGCGAGATATATACATACGTATGCATATTTGTAATATGTGCTCCAATATTCAATAGTTAAAATAGCATTTGGAAAACAGTCTGTGCAAAGCGCGATATATTATTGTTACTTGTGATCTGATTTAGTACAGCCACATGTTTTAGGAAGTTCGCAGTAATACTATTTTGCTTTGATAGAATTTTATATCAATGTAATATTTATTGAACGTGGTGGAAATATTTGTTTGATTCTGTTTCAACTATCGTTCCGCTCTGAACTATGTAGGGAAATCTCAATGATATACGAGTTGTTTTAAATTGATCTTTAGTTTTAAGTTACGTTATATAGTTTCTGTTACAAATTAGCAATGAGTAGAATTCCAATTTTCTCGTTCCGTATAACCTGGAATTATTCCAGGCGAGAGTGAAAAGGCACTTTGGTCTACATCCTAGGCTGCACCTCACCTTCCATCAAATGAGATTGAAGCCAAACGCGAACCTATTACTAAATAATAATATATTTTTTCTCTCCTTTCTACAAAGAAATGTAACTTTTAAGATTGGACTAAATATGACTTGCTGTAACGGTGAAGGAAAACACCGTAAGGAAATCTGCCCACCATAGAAGTGAGCATAATGTTTTCTAAGATATGTGAAGTCTGCTAGCCAGCATTAGGCTAGTGTGACCGACTACACCCGTAACCCTCCATTTTACCATCCACCTTCACCCGAGGGCCTTGTCCAACAGTGGAACGATAAAAGGGTCGATGTTTTTTTTATGTTCTACTGTATATATGAAAATCTAAACTCTATATAAGGATAATAAAAAGACTGAAATTATTACTTAATGTTATAATTGTATAACTATACAATAATCACCAATACGAACCACTCCGACACCGCAATGCTTCATTATTAAAATTAACAAATCTGACTAGTTTCCAGCTCAACAAAGCCACTAAATTATGTGAATGAAGTTAACGTCGGGTTTACTCAATGTATGGTAAATACTGGAGTTAGTTTGTACAACAATAGAATTAATTTCTCCGACCACGTCGGGCAGCTTGGAACCGTGTAGGTCTCACCGGGAACGAATAGCGACAAGCGATTTGGTGCACGTGAAATGTGAAATGTGAAATCTAAATATAATTCTAAATAGAATTTCTATGGTATGTGGAGTCTGACAACCTGCACTTGGCCAGCGTGGCAGACTATGGCCTTAACCGTCTCAATATTAGAGGAGACCCATATACCAATAGTGGAATGATAAAAATTGAGGGAAAAAAATAGAAACCTTGCGTAATCATTTATTAACAATTATTGTTTTCATTCTTTAAGCATTTGGATCTTAGTTTAGGGTAAAGGTGTTTAGGGTTAAGGTAAAGGAGAGCACTAATAATATAAATAATATTAGAAAACAATAACAGATACATCCTTTCGAAACTGTGTAATTTGTCAATGATGTATGTAAGTTCAATTAGAAAAACATATTTTAAAAATTTATTACAACTATTGGGATATTGTTATTGCCGTTAGATTATTATGGATTAATTATTATAAATATATTTTTTTTATTCATTTATTAAATGAAACTATACGACATGGCTTATCGCTCATTTATACCCAAAGATGTTACTGGGCAATAATCGAATATAAATTCTATGTAATTATAACTACCATAACAGTTTTAGTAGTACAAGTAGCTAACCCTTTTATTAAATGCCTCGAACAGATATTCAAATATTTATTAACTCTTACTCGTTAAACGTACTAAAGACCGTGAAAGTTAAATTGTATAAGACGAATTGAAGAGATCCTTGAAAGTGCTAGACAGCATAATGTGGCTGTTATCTAAGTAAAATATTCGTAGTATGTTCAGGTCTAAACCTGAGCTATGTCAAGAAGTATAGTATACTAGCTGTGCCCGCGACTTCGTTTGCATGGGAGTCAAAAGGTTTTCTAAAATTAAATTTAGACTAAGTTACTCCTTATTACATCAGCTATCTGTCAGTGAAAGTCCTGTTAAAATCGGTCCAGCCGTTCCAGAGATTAGCCGGAACAATCAGACAGACAGACGAAAATTGTAAAAAATGTTATTTTGATATATTTACCGTGTATACGTACATATATTATGCATTTAATAAAAAGTGGTTATTTTAATATTACAAATAGACATTCCAATTTTATTTATTTGTGTAGATAGAGGGTATCTTTACTGTAACTAAATATAGATACCCTTTTATACTTTTCGCTTACGGCTCTGCGCGCAATTTTGATCTTATTGAGACCTAGTCGGAATAAGAGTATTATTTTGTATATGTTATTTTAATAAAAATACAGAATATAGACACATTTTTAAAACAGGATTCTGCTAAATTCATATTATATTTCGAATGATATTTTAAATATCACGTCGATTTAATTTTTTTGATTTCTTGTATGTTATTAATTTATGTTTAATATTAATAAAACAAACATTGTCTACTTTAGTATGAGTCATTTTGTGTCTACTAAGTTTTCGGGGTTTATTCCGAATACCAAGATTCTAAGCATTTTTTCAAAATATATTTTCATTTGCTTGTGGATTTATTCAACTATAAAATAAATTATTGATTATTATACCTACATGAATTTATTCGTTTGTAATCTTTGAGTCCTAAAATAAACAAAGTAATTCAATATTATGGGAATACTTATAGTCAGAAAACACCCAAGAAGATATTACAACAAACGTTACATATAAAAACATAATAAGCACATAAATAAAAAGCACAATCCACTTCTATTCGGTGTTAACAAATTACGGAAACATCTATGTAATTTCCTTTAGATTACAAGATACATACTTACACATCAATAACAAACTGCGTTACAATATGTAAACATCATTAACAATCTTTAGATAACAATATAATTTCCTTTAGATAACAAAATATAAACACATCAATAACAGACTACTTTACAGTATATGTATACCCATCAACAACAATCTTTAGATAACAAAATGATTTCCTTTAGATAACAAAATATATACACACCAATAACAAACTGCTTGCAAGTACGATTCCAGAGATGTAATTCATAGCGTCCAGTCAATTTACGGAGCTAAGCGCGAGCACGTCGAAGATGCAGGCAATCTTCTTGGCAGTTGTTGTGCATTGAATTATAAGTACCCGGCGAACTGCGACCTAATTCCCTGCTCTGTATGTAAGAAGACGAATGAACCAAGCCAGACGGGTCGGTATTGCTAATTCGCATAATCTTCTCACTCCAATCAGCCGAGTGTTTCCACACTGCTTACTTAAGCTCAAATACCTTCTGTTTTTTCGCAGACAGACGGGTGTTTTATGTTAAATGAAATCTTTAATTAGATTCAATTTAGCTTCTTGCAGTCTGGGAGCGCTGTGCTGTATAAATTAATTAAACTACAGTACAATACGTCCAGTGCGTTATGACACACTGCGCATAATAAAAGTTAAATATATATATTTTTGTTATTTCAAACAAAAAGTACGTCGAGGAAAACTATAATAAATGCGTACGCTAATTGCCTGGTTGATCAAATGGTTAATGAACTGTTTACAGTAAACAGTAATATACTTTATCAGCCGTTTGGTTTAAAATATTTTCCAAAAGATATTATTATTGGGTTTTGAATCCAATGATTTACAAAGAAATCCTTAAAACAATATAGCGATAGTGTACCAATTACTGTAATATTTTTATTGTATGTATTCCTGAACGTTTTTTAGTAAAACGTCATCACACATGCCGTGAAAATAGTACTTCGAAAATTCCATATAATCCGCTTCATGGAATCGTAATTTCCAGAACAAATAGTAACAATAAAAACTATGTAGAAAAAGTAAGGCACTCTTACTTAACAAATAGAAGCAAAAGCGAAATGAAATGTGGAAGTTTTAAAATTATTACTGCTATATTTTTTGGGATAAATATTGGAATGAGAAAAAAATACGCTTCTCGCGGCTGTTGGTAATTTATTGGTACGACATTATATCTACAAGATAAACTTTTTAACGCTCGTTGGTCTAGTTTTTATAAGCGCGAATGCTGAATAGGAAGTCACTATATAATAGCTTCGATCACAGGGTCAGAAAGGGACTATTGGAATTTTCTAACATGAAATTCCTAATAGCCAGAATTTGTGCCCGTGTATGGTAATAGGCTCATCCTCTATTCTATCTATCTATCTTTAAAAACACAACACCCCCTGTTACAAAAAATCTTTAATATTTTAACAGTCTTGAATATTATAATTGGATGTATTAACTTCGATTAATAAAACCTCCATTGAGTCTTTTAGTATAAGGTCTTAAGTCCAAAAGTGGAATGGAATCCCGCATTCCTTGTTCTACAGTGTAAAGGAGAACAGACTAACAACATAACGGACCCTCAAAAGCGATAAACAACTTAATATTCATTACAGCATTAAAATATTTATTACATTATTATCTTTTTACTCACCGGATTTATTCACCCATAATTGATAGCCATGTTTTTAGAACTTTTACCCACGCAATTTTAGACTTTATTGCTTTACGTCTTAATGTCGAAATGGCTTATGATGCTGTAAGATTATAAGTATTTGCTAGGACGCTGCGTTTGTTATTGAAAATCTTTTAAGGCGTCATGGAATAATTGAAACCTTTTTTATTTTCTGACCGCATGTTTTGATATCAGTTGCCGAACCCCCAAGCTTACAAATCGTCAAATAAATACCTATGACAAACAGGGTTGTACAATACGATACGTCGATTTTTTCATTTGCTAGCATTTACTATCGGCACCAGTGTTACTCAAAATACAGATCAATGTGGAAATATGTAGTTTTACAGTTATTGTAAGATTTTTCATTAGGCCTCCCCAAAAGGGAGTTTATGCCCCAATCTCCACGCTGGGCATGCGGGCTAGAGATTGCAGAGCATGGTTTTTCGCACCGCTATTTAGGCTGCGCTATACCGCAATCAGCCGGTCGCCAGATCACAATAGCTGACTTTTTTACTCAAGTAATCTATAATGTTAACAAGCCAATCAAAACAGAGTCATAACATATTGTTAGGATTTATTTAATCTACACAGAAACATGAAATCACTAAGTTGTTCACATTGATTTTTTTTACAATTGACAGATTTCCCTTCGTTTTTGTTTCATAGGTAGATAAAATTTATAAACAGTCAATATTTTCATATATGTTTTCTATTCAAAATTTGTCAATATTTAAATAAATATCTAGAAGAGATAAAGAAAATTAATTTGACCTATATTCGTATGTTTCTTAGCAGTAAATAATTAGAATAGGCTCACCGCCCTTTCTATTATGTACGTTTTGAGTACTACACTGCTCTGCCTAACCCTTCGGATGTTATAGACGTGATGTTAGGTTTTGAATAATTAGTGTACTTATATAGCCAAGCAGGTAGATAACGAGGCAGGTAGATAAGTAAAATTACGTACACACAACAATAATGGAACATTCTGGAATGTGGAGCTCGGTTATGACATCAGGAGCGGTCGCCTTTATCCGACTGGGGCGTTGGACATCTGACGAAATCAGTATTATAGTATATTGTCTGGGGATGGAAATTTTCATTTACTTTTATAGTAACCGAATATTATATAAAAATTTTCTTACAGAAAATAAATGATCATTAAAAAATATTATAACTATGTTCTAACATAACATTTATTCATATTCTATGTACCTATACTTGTCCTATGTACTAATATCTATTTTTGTAATTTTCAAGCTTATGTTTAAGGTAAAAATTTTAAGATTTTAATTGTCAAAAATAAGTAAATATGTGAAGTGGGAGACGGTTAATTAACATGATATCGTTCATGATTATCATCATTATATGATTTGTATGCATGAATAAATTAAATTATTCAAGCATGTCGTATATATATACATATGGAAATATATTTATCCTTTTTTATTTTAAGCACAATTTTACTGTAAAAATCCTTATAAAGGATATTAATTTGTTAATTCTGCACTTTTAGCAAAATATTATACACAATACAAGTTAAAGTTTATCAAACACAATAATTGGCAATGATTAAAAGACATTCTTTTTACATTTAAATAGTTTAAAATCTATTATTATCATTTACGTATGGAATTCCTAAGTAAAATCCGAAAAAATTATAAAAAGATACCTTTATGAAGGATATTATAGAACCTTTGTATATGGGCAGATTTAGATATATTTGAAAATAGTAGAAAAACATATTTCAATTATGAAAGCCATTCCTAACTTTTACTAAAGTAACCTATGACAACCAAATGATATACTCCACATCAAACAGCAAACTAAACTGTAAGGTGAGTGGCATACTGCACAAATGTTTCACTAAGTTAACTGTGAGACTACCCTATACCGAAAACCACCATTTTTTTCATAATTATTAAACCAAATAGTTCAACCTCAACTAGATCTAGGCAAGTTATTTGCCACTATATACCTACTCTAAGGAATTTAAAGCATTACTTAATTAATCTAAACCTTTCAATAAAATTATTATCATCCTCATCATCAACCCTTTTATCGTTTTACTTTGGCCATATGTACACTCTCAGTACGAGAAGGGTTAAGGCCATAATCTATCACCCTAACGAATTACGGGTTGACAGATTTGATACACCATAGAAAAGTATCTAAAACTATAAAACATGCAAATTCCCACTTAGTATTTTTATTCACTATTACCAAGTGATGTTTAATCTTATACCACTAGGCTATCACTGGTTTTCCCACATAAATTATCAACTAACATCTATTTTCTCAATAACGTCTATTCTCACACACTATTAAATAAAGAATAAACCTAATCACACAATTAATTAAACAAAATAGGCACTTAACAGTATAATCCCTATATCACCGGGTCTCTTGTACCACTGCACAAACACAATTGTTTTATGAAGCACGTTCGAAGAACTATATGGAAGACAAATTACAAGAATCTTCTGAACATTATGAACCCTGTTTCTTATCAAATGGCCAGCGGGTCCGTCAGGCCATCTAACTGCTATGCTTCCTTTATCTCTGGTATCAATGTCTCCTTATCGTTGTCCTTCTCATCATCATAAAACTCGTTCTTTGGCTCCACTATCTTGTCTACCTCCTCCTGGCTCATACGCACGTCGGGATCTGGTTCGTCTTTTATTCTATACTCTTCTGGGAAGAAGTCACCTGAAAGGCCATAGCCATAAAAAATACCGTGCATTTAATTAGTCATGAACAATTGTTTTTTTGTTCCACTGTATGACAAGTCTTTTCTGGGAATGAAAACGCTTGAGGCCATAGTCTGCCACGCTGACCGAATGGTAGACGGTACGTAGGTTTTTTTTTTTTTTTCGTCAGGAAAACTCAGATCGAGTGCCTATCGTCACGGGGCCGACGATAGGTTATGTCGGGCT
>DWFT01000350.1:0-12365 GCA_018246795.1 Microceris patrobas patrobas
AAATATACAAAGCGCGATATGTAGGTCTCTGTATCATGATCGTTTACACCTGATACAGCTTCTGAGACTTAAATATGTGCTAAGTGAATGTGGTCGACATTTTAATAGATTACATTGAACTTAGAAATATGTTTGCCTTTACAAATGGCAGTTAGTTATATTATTCGAAATCGCTTACTGGAATATTTCTGTCGATTTTGCTTAATGGAGAATTTCAAAAGGCACTGTTTTGGCGCCGTTCCAATGGTGACCATGGAGTACGTATTAATTGGACCGACTGTAATGTGAGAATTAAACGTGTAATAAAAACTTATTGTTTTATTAATGTTTGTGAAACACTCTTTGTAGAGATGCATGTATTTACATAAATCTTTGTAGAAATACCTACAGCTTTATAATGTAACAGTGAAGGTTGATTTCACACGAGTCGCATTTTCGTTTCACATTTTACATTTTGTTTTGTGTTACCTGCATAGAAATTCCTAATGATATCACACGCTACCCCTAATTTGCAATATGTGTGGGTAGAGCAAAGCTCTTGGAATTAAATTTGAACGCTGCCCAACTTTGTTCAGCACACGTGTTTACTGAAAGTGGCAGTTATGAGGAAGAGTTATTTAATGACATTCGTATTCGCTTAATATAATTTGCTACTTACTGTACAGTATTTTTAATTATAATATTTCTACTTATAACTTTTATCAGCAGACTACACGTTTTGAGACTGAATAAACTTAGAAGTAGATATACCGATAAAATAGATGTTTGAAATGACGATGGTAAAGATAATAACGTTAAAATTAAGGAAAATGATGTGAATACGCGATACAACAGAAACGAAGATGGAAGATATACAATAGTGCCTCTTTCCCTTTGTATCGTTATATTTCATTACAAATATAACAGAGAGAAAGCCCCGACGTTTTCCCAGTAGTAAATTAGGAGGTTAATAATGTTACATAGCTTACAGCTGTTGATCGATGGCAATACGTGTTCCCTTCAACGTTATTAACAGATACGTTTATTTTGTAAACATCCACTCAATCTCTCTCTGATATTTAATTGCTCTGCTGTTGTTTATCTCTGTACTGTACTGTTATTGTGTATCTTGTTTATTACGAGAATTGTATTAACATGTTCATGTTCTTCGTCTTTGTTTGTATTTATTATTTTATTCTCCCTTCACTTCACGGTTTGGCTTTGCAAGTTTTAAAGTGCTTAATTTTACAAAACTAACATTTTTGTTCGATTTAAAACAGGAATTCAGCAGAACAAAACAGCAGCGAAACGGAAAAGTGGGTTTCGTTGTGTGCACCAATTAAACTATTTTGTCAAGTTTGTGAATGAAGCGCTGAGTAAACGGATTCGTTTCAGCAAAAAGCGCTTTTATTGCTCATTCGTGTTCAGTGAACAGCGTTCATTCGATTATAATAATGAATGTCTAGGCCCTTTGCATATGCAAAAGCATGTCACGAACATGGCATGTTTGCATTTAATCGTTTATCTTTAAATTATAAGAATATAACAGGAGATATTAATAATCTGTTAATGTTTATAAATATGTATATAAGTCACTAATGATAAAAAAACTTATTCCTTAAATTAGTAATGCTGTATTAACAATCTATATTTTTAAATTATTTTTATTTTTATGATCATGTCTGTTATGTACATTATATCGCCAGTTAACGAATTTACAAGTATATATACTCGTAATTATTTCTACAAAAATATTTGTTTAAATTCGAAACATTTTAGTGTTGAACAGCATGTAAATGTAGGTAGAACTCGTTTGTTTCAACGCGACGTAAATTTTCATTGAATGTTCTAGAACAGGAAGATTTACGCTCAATTAGCTTGTCGCGTTTAGTGTTTGACGACCACAAATAGATGTATGAATACATACGTCATTTGTTCGATTTAATTATAGTTTCAAACTCAACAAAATACCCCTGTTAACTACAGTTTTGCTTAACTTAATTCAATTATTTAAATGAAATAATTTGTGTTTGGGGACGACTAAAAAATTCGCGGATTTAGGGTTATTGATGCGTTGCCACTCCTTAGACGCTCAAATACGAAGTTTAGAGATTGTTCTTAATACAAAGATTATTTTTTTAAGCCCATTCCAATTATTAATATCTGTTTTGCAACAAATATACAACAGTTATACCTAATTAGTATGGCTCTATTTAATAATTAATTCTGTTCTAAGAATTTTACCGTCATCGAAATAATTTCTTCCGTGTCACTAAATCTTTCCGTCTACAAATCGATTTACGATTTCCCTTGTATTATATCTGTACCCTTTGGTGAAAACAATATGAACAGCAGTATTATTAACCCCCGGCAGGTTTCTAAACAAACCATAGATATTAACATCGGCGACACCGGCCGCCAGATCGGAAACTATTCAAATTATAGTCTCCGTGTCTGTTTTCACGAACTTTCTAAACTAAACGTGGTCGTGACTATCAGTTGATATTCTCTCGATGCTAAATACTCGTACACGATCCTCTGTTCCCGGGCCATCGGTAACCGCTGTGTTCTTTACACAGGAGGTTATCGACTCAGCCGTTTGTCATGCTTTGTATTTGTTTGTGCTTACGTAAAGGCGTTTTCTAATTAGCGCCACTGTCGTGTTTATGCGAGTCTTGTGACATCAGTTCACGGTTGTTTAGTTGGATTTTGCCTGATGGCATGAGACGTAGCGAAATTGGCCGTTTGTTGTAGTATATATCAAGTGTGTAAATTCTCAGTTGCTATTTTAATGCGTTCCCTGCTAGCTCGCATAAGTGCAAAACAAACCTGTACAATTTGTTTGCTCAAGACTATTTGAATAACTACAACATACTTACCTTGGTTGACTTTGTGACCAGTCAGTTGCCGTAACGCCTATAATATTCAGGTCAGTATTAATAAACGCCAAAATTTTTGAATATTAAAAAGTCTCGTATTGCTTCATACTTTGTTTGTATAAGTCTAGAATATTCACTATTACTTTTTGTATGTACACAAATATACGGCGTAAAGTATTTTGAACGTAACTGCGATTTGTGAACAATTATGCGTATAATGAGGTATTTTTTTTACATAATACACTTGGCCAGCGTGGCAGACTACGACCTTAACCCTTTCAATATGAGAGGAGACCCATATTCTAACAGTGGAGTAATAAATTTGTCGATTTTTATTATTTAAACAAATTCTAAAGTCCTACGGATTCTAGGTTGCTACGAGTAGTTCATACACCTTGCGTCGTTTAATTCGTTTCCTCACATATGGAAAACATTAAGACGGGCGTGTCTATTGTCTTTGGTAATTATATGTAATAGCGTTTCCTATTTTAACAAAATAACGTTATTAATTATGACACTGAACTGTTCTGTTCCTAAAGACTTACATGTTTATTTCGAGGTCAGACCCTATATTTTCGCTGCTAACTTGATCGATTTGCAATCCCATTTCATACAAAAAAAATCCCCCTGAAGTGAGGAAAAACTTTAATAAACTGTCAATAGTCCCCAAAATCACGCCGGTCCCTAACCAGAAATGTATACTACACTAATAAGTGATGAGTGCTCGCAAAGTGTTAAAGTAAATTGTATGAGTATTATATAAAATTATTGTAATTTATATTAATACGTGTTTTCCTTGAATTTTAAATGTTATTATTGTGTGATTTAGGCTTTGTTTTGTTATTATTATTCTTGGCATCGAAGTACTTTGCAACATTTACCTACAATTAAATGCAAGGTATTATATATAATTTTATTTATTTCATAAAATATTGTATTCTTCGCAATAAAATTACATGTACGATATTTTTTTTTATAATAAATATTTATATTGTTGTGTTCTTAACAAAAACTATAGTGATTTTTATTTAAATGTAAATAGTGTGTATATTACCGTAATGTAATTTATTTGTTTATCGTTAAATTTGTAATGATTAATAAATATTACTAAGTAAGTCTTTTTAAATTTGGTTTTATTGATTGTATCATTAAAAATCCCTTTTATTTCAAATGTTCAAGAAACACAGTTAAAAATAGATTCTTCCCTCTCTCATACATACATACATTATCAGCCTACTCCGGTCCACTGCTGTACATACATAGGGCTCTCCAATAGCATGCCACTGAGCTCGATCTTCAGTTCTTCGCATCCAACCACTGCCAGCCTACGCTACGTTTGCCAAGACGCGGTCTCTCAGTTCTTATAGTAAGAAAAGTACATACCTACAGAATTAAAACAGAGAGTCCAAGACAACTATTATGTCGTTTTTCGATTTGAATATGTAGCAGGCTCACTAAGTAGTCCAACGTTATCTACATAGATAACAAAATATATCTGTACCTACCGATTTGATATTACAAAGACAAATAAAGTCACGGAAGCGCTGCTGCTTAACAGCAGGCAAAACCTGGCGCAATAATTAATGTCACAGGTACACATACCAGTAGATTATAAGCTAGATACTCATCTCAACAAATATATGTGCATGTACTCGTAAATAATAGAATCATAACATTAATGACGTCGTAGCAACGTATGGGTTTATTAGTTTAATATTAAATTTAAAACTATCGCCGAATTTGCTTCCATTGTGTTGATCAAACAAAGATATAGTCACTATGAATCAATTTTACCATGATGAAAGTGGCCGACTATGTTACAGCGCTAACTCGATAATATAGAACGTGGCTTCCTAAGAGCCATTAAACCTTTGAATTCGGGTTTCTATTTATTGGTACTCGTATATATGGTATACTGGTATAATGTTCAGTATTAAAAGGATCTTTTATATACAACCCACCTACCCTTATCGATGGTTTCTAAGGGTTTATAATATAGGGGTTATAGGATAGAATTGTAGGGATAATTTGTACAACTTATTAGCATACATTCGTAAATACAGGTTTTATTTGAAGAGACCTTGGGTTTGAATGGCCCGTCGCGTCGGTTCAATGGTTAGTGAAAATAACATCAGCGCCGGGGTTCGATTCTCAACCAGTACAAATATTTGTTTGATGAGCACAGATATTTTTTATATGCCTAATTAAGCTGTAATTGAGTTGTTCGACGATATTTATTTATTTATAAGCTTTAACCATTACTATGTATGTAAACAAACAAAATACTATAAAATTCCGAAAATAAATGAAATAACTTAAATAAATCGTAAAGTAGATGATCTACCAGAACATACGAGCATACTCGACGAGGTTTGATAGTTACAAAGCATGAAATGAATTGAAACAACAATAAAAACTCTTCTTGAAAATGAGAACTTTTAGAGAACAGAGCGTACAGTTTAGTCCATGGACAATTTAAAAGTACTTACCTCTTTGTAGTTTCAGTCAGTTTTAAGTTGAGTAAAGTCTACTTTTGTGAGCACAACCATACTACGTTTGCACGTTGAACGATATATTGCCATTGGCGAACTTCGTGCAAGTTTTTGAAAAATTGTGGAAGTGCTTTTAACAGAAAAGAGACTGCCTCGTTGGTCGACTGGTGGCAGACGCGACTACCTATTCCTCTGTGGGATGTATAACGTAACTGGTGGACACCAAAAGTGTACTATACTCCTTTGCCTACCTCTTCCAGGAATTCTAGCATAATGGTATTATTTTTGCTTTTAGTATATTAGATACAATTTACTTTTATTATATTAGATACAATTGAATATAACAATTGTAACATAAGCTTTACAATTGAATTCTCAAGTTTTTACATTTTAAGGGTAATTTTGAGAACACTTTTCAACAATTTATCCCTTCCACTCCCCAATCGTACTGAGCTACCCTTAATAACGTTTTTTAGTTAAACAGAAAAACTGCTTAGCTAACGAAAAAAGACAATTGGGAAGGTGAAAAAATTCGGAAAAACATACTTTCTTGTTCTGTTAACGAGATCTTTCCAGCTTAATTAAACAGCAGTTACTCTGACAAACTTTATTTTAATCACCTTGTTAAGCACTTAACAAAGGCATACTGTAGAGTCACGTAACTCAGCTACACAGTGTAGAGTCGTAAACAGCGCGCACAGCGGCGACGCAGCGTGTAGCCTGTCCCGCGACCGCCCCTCACCTTATTAATTACACAATAGACAGTATGCACTACAGAAATTATTATATGTAAGCTTGAAGTTGTTTGAGAGACGTTACTAATGCTACGTGTTGCTAAGCTACGATAAAATGAATAGATCAAAACGTAACATGGTAAGCGGAAAGGTTGGAAACCATTATTTATCATCAGACTAATCTTAGAAGGTAAATATGTGCCATGGCTAGTGTATTTTATTATTATTTCAAAGGAACACTTCCACAATTCAATATTCTCATATTGTGTTAACGATATAAGACACTGAGAAGTTATCAGACTGAACTGGGAAAGTACTCGTCCCGACATAATCCATATTTAATATTACAAATCGAACAATTTAAATAACAACCTCACGAATAGTTCACCTGTTCCTCAGAAATCGTATCTATTGATCATGACCATCAAATTCTCTGTCTATTTACGGAAATCACAAACGAGAGATTGAGATCACAAAGAAAAAGACAGACAGTTGTTATCCGTAGACTTATTTTGACATTATGTTTTGAAATGTACGATAATCGAAGTATATTGATATTGATATTTTAATTGTAATTAATTATATATTCAATTATAATATCATTGATCTTCTCCATTTTTGAAAATTCAAACACTTAAAACCGAACGAAGCACTTCTGGCTACTCCCGGCAACTAAATCCGGATATAATTGTTCTCCACTTCAACGGTGATCAAATAAATAAATAAGCCTTCCCATTTGCGAACACAGTCACCATATTTCCCTAGTTTTACACAAATTTAGAATTCCTAAGTTGATTTTCTGTGCGCATCTTACATTACTCAAGTAAGTTTGAAATATGAGATGGAGATGGATGGAGAAAACTGGTATGAATACATTACATGAATTTACAGCGAAGTGTGTTTTAAAACTTCTCATATTTAATGCAGAACATTACTTACACTGCGAATGGGGGATGCAGAAGCCAGTATATTTTATCGGGTTATTAACCTGCTAGTGCAGATCCATGAAAATGTAATATGTATCACGCCAGTGTCCCCCCAAAGGAATGGGCAGAGGAATATACACGTATACTCCCACGTTTCCATTTACATTTAAAAAACGAGGTGACCATTTGCCATACACCGAACAAAAGTCCCGACTCCTAGGCACTACTAAAAATTTCTAATCATTCGTTATTTTATTCTATTAGTTATCTTACTATATAAATCAACTTATACAACTTAAGTATGGGAAATATAAGCGTGATGTTATATTAACTTAATGATAGTGTTGACAAAATTACTATTACGCAACCGTGGAGCAATAAATCTGACGGGGGACTGAAAGTAATGTGCGTGTAAATAGATTCCTGTTGGGGTCGTTGTTTTAATATGTTATACGAAGTATCCTACTGGAACGTTGGCAGTAAAATACATAAGCCCCTACAATGAAATATTTTAATTATTAACAAATATTTTTTATTAACTATTGCAATTTTCTGTAAGGTTAGAGATGATTACAAACTTTTACATCAAAAAAATAATTGAAATGTATCATCTGAGACTTCCTTTATAATGTATTCAAAATTGTACTCGAGAATATAAAATGTTGTTTATGTTGAGATTATTAACACATACACCACGACACATTACTTATAAAACTGATAAGCAAATTTCAAAAATCACATGTTTAATATTAGGAAGAAAATATTTCAATATAAGGCAATCTAAACTGCCATTTAACATTCCCGAAGGAATCTCGAATATTCCCGCTTAAATTATGATTGTAGATTTATGAGCAACTGCTGCATTTTTGTACTCGAGTCACAGAACCTGCCGAAAAGCATCCATGTAGAATCAAATGAAACTTTTTTCATACTAATACACAACATAGGGCACAATGTTTATGTAGTAGGAGTTTAGAAACCTATATATATTACATTCCACAAAAATTTGAGAGGATTGTGTGCGTTTTTATCCATTCAATATCACTTGCTTAAACGGTTAAAAATCGTGAGCAATGTTACATACTTCGACAGTCTCAATACTGTGTTTGAAATAATGCGTTGTCTCAATAAATTTTATAAGGGATTGAAGTCTGCGAAGCCGTACTTGGCAAGCGTGACAAACTGTGATCTTAACTTCCTAATTCTGTGAGGGAACCTGCTTCCAACAGTGGAACGATAATATTGTTGGTGATGATTAGCAAAATGTGTGTGTAACTAACCATATAATGTATATATGTGTGTGTATACGTTTACGTGTAGCCGCGCGTGTGCGTCTGCTTGACATGTTCAAATATAGCTCTCTATATTCTTAAATTTATGCAACGGGGTTTAGTGTGTCGGAAATAACCACGGAATAGTAACTTCGACATTACAGAGACCCGCCATTAACATTTTTGTCGGTCTGTCTGTTCCTTTATTTGAACTATTCTTCAAAGCGACCGAACCGGCTATAATGGGACTTTCATTGGCTGGTAATAGATTTCAAAGGAGAAATTTAGTGAGGACCGAAGAGGTAATTTTAAACACTTGTGTTGTATATTGAAAAGGTCGCGTAATAGTACTAGTGACTACTACTAGCGTTAGTTATGTTGTAGAGAGGTTGACGTACGATTTATTTGTGGCAAAAATTGTTGTTTTTCCAATATCGGTTTTAATTTCATCATGATCTTCAACGGATACAGCGATACTCTACTTATGAGTATCGTTATATTCTATATATTTCGCATATAAATATCTTTAGGATTACGTATTTACACATATAAGAGCACGATCGTTTAATAGGCGGAGTGGTCGATGGACTGTTGTCCAGAAAGGATAAAGTGGAAATATGAAAAAAATATTTATCGCAGCTTAAGACGGGATTAAAAATGAATATTCTGATTTCATCTTGCTTCGTAATAAAGCTCAAAAGAAGAAAGTGTCTTTTAATCCGTGGTGTGTTGGGTAATATAGTTAAATATGTACCATTTTGGAGATACAGGAAAGATACAAATAGAAAAAGATACAATGAAGACTGATTCCGTGTGCGCCGAACCTAACAGTTAACGAATCAGTGTGAACGAACGGTTACAATTACCGAAGTAATTATCGAGACTGTTAGCTTAGTTCGTAGTACTCGTATATCGCTTCAGTTAACTTAGATCGAATCGACGCTTTGGCTCAGAAGGTATTGGTTGCGCTCCCTAAGTGCTAACAAATCATGAGTCTGCAAAGAACGGTAAGCTTACAATGATTAAAGGGCTGTTCACTTTCTCTGGTAGCTCGTAAGGTTATTACTGTTATTCTGACTTGCCAATTTTGGGATGAACTGACTTCCTCGTCAACCAGTACCCGGCCTATTTGACCTACTCGTATTTAAAACGTTAGTTTTCCCACTGTATATGTTAATATTAACCGGGTTCACAAAAATATATGTAACCATATGATACAAATTACAAGATTGTGTAAAGCTGTCCCATATTATTATTATTATATTAGGTATATTGATATTGCATTAAAATTGTGAATACAATTTCATTGAATGCCTTGTTAGTCGAGTGGCTGCAAGCGCGACTGCTGATCGGAAGGTACTGGGTTCAAATTCAGAGTCGGGTACTATTGGATTATTCTAATTTAGGATTTCTAGTAATAACTCTGAATCTGGATCTGTATCCGGTGTATGTCAATAGGCCCACCACCTATTCCATGGAACGTAAAATAAAATAGTGAAACGTAGGAGTATACTACTCTCCTTTCCTTACCCCTTCGGGGATTACAGGCGGGATGTTGTAATTTTAATGAGAAGCTATGAAATATTTGTATGACAGACCTGTTGCCCAAAATAATTGCATATCATCTTATTGTATCATAATACCTATTATACGAGTAGTATTCGTATTTAGGTTTACCAATGTCCTTTACTAACAGAAATAAACACAATAGCCTTATAATTAAACCCATGTCGAACTGTGCCCATCGGCCCCACTCGCTTCAAAAACGTATTTCATATTTCGTATTTCCCATATTCACTCGTTCAATACATTAAAAAAAAATTGTAAAGTGAATTCCTTTAGGGTATTAAAGCATGAATGAATTTTAACACTGATTTAGTGACTGTTATAATTTTTCATCCACTTTTGAATAAGTACGACTAAATCAGCGCAAGCAGCTCGCAACTAGAATTCCTAATGGAGAGAGTTCTTCGTCACAAGCTGTACAGTTTACCGTGTAACTTGAGGCGGAAATTTAAAGTATAAAATTCAAACTTCATCTGAAAGACTTTTGAAATTCCCCTGTGATCATTGAAGCCAATTCATACTTCAATTTCTATCTTTAGAACAACGTTACGTTTACGTTTATAACAACGTGCAAACCACGCAAGACATACATATACATGCATAAATAATGTCGTCACATCCATTTCACCTAAAAGGCAGCAACTCTATGTAGTATATGAATTGAATAAATGTTTAATTTATATTCCGTTTAAAATTATTACACAGTCAACGACAGACAGTGCGTGAATTAAAACTGTCTAGGCACTCATTAATATGCGTTCAACCGTCACCGATGCGCCCGCATTGATTTTGCCGTCATTTTTGAATTTCGATTAAGATCACAAGAACACACACGCTCCCTATTCTACTGTCCGTATTGAACGTAAAAAGCATTTGGCGGTTTTATTACAGCGAATACCCAATAAGCTTTGAAATAGAAAAACTAGCGACGGATTGCAACTTAAATGTTTGGAACATACAGATGGAACAAACGCTGTTGCAGCACGTTATTTGAAGAAGGTTATCTCGAACTATACTGCATCGTCTGTAACAAACGGGATTGAACAATGAGGCCCCTGTATGGCCTGGCCTCTGATATAACCAATGGATCAGCAAACGGTTGCACATCCACGCAAATTCAAATTCATTTATTCAAAATTGGTTCATAAGAACACTTTTTGTAGGTCAAAATGATGCTACCACCGCTTCGGAAGATGCCTCACTATGGAGAAGAAGCGGAGAAAGAAACTCCATAGGTGTGCTCATGCAACTTTGAAATGGGTACATACTTATATTAGGATATTACAACATTAGCTAATTTATTGTGGAGCTGGAGTTACATCACACCAAGCATGTTTATCATTTAAATAATCATTTACTTTTTTATAATAAGCTTTTTTACAAAGATTTTCTTTAACAATAGATTTACATTTTTATCTGGAATTAGCATTGTTGATCAGGTTTTTATTAAAGGCATTTTATATAAATATTGAATTACTGTTGTTGTTTAAATAGGTGTTAAAAAGTAAAAAATAAATGTACATTATTAGTTTATTTCCTAACTTTTTATTTTTGTTTTATATTTTATAAATTACATATCCGAATAACAAAAATCGAACAAGATGAGGACATGCCTGTACATACATACGTGACAAATGAACAAAATAATATATGAATACAGATTTTGTTCATATTTTAGTTGCCAATCTATTGAAGAAGTGCGCCAATAACAGATTTCATCAGTGCGCGGAACCCATAATTGCAATAATAATTCTAATCCCTAACCAAAAAGTGTTGTCACATTTATAAGAACTGTTTTTTTCTTGATTATCCTGTTTCTATTTAAGTGTATCGATACATAAAATATATGTATATAATTCCACGCCAAGTCCCTTGTTCTATAAGGCTTGTAAAATCTGTCAATTCCCACTTTGTCGACGCGGCAGTGTGTTTCGGGTCTCTCATTCAGAAAAAAAGCCCGTGTCCAGCATAGGGACGATAAAAGGGTTAAAGACGACATACGTGTTTAGTTATAAATAACCGTGAGTATTTACCCTGAGGCTCTGGGCGCTGCCTCAATGAGGCAAGGTCGGTTGGCCATAGTGCCATCTTCAGTACCATCTCTTCTGTTATAAAGAAGTAGATTCCGTACGCCTTAGAAAACATAATGTGCATAGTGGACATGGGTCGCGCAAAAACGTAATCATGTTGTAAGGACACGTAGATGACACTTCGCATGTCGCTCAGCGTTCAATGTATTGTGTACATATGTATCTTTGTATGTAACCAGGCGGACGCAAAACCGTTCAGGACGTGTCTCTTCCCGTTTCTAAGCGATTTTTCGTTTCTTTGATTTGTTTGGTAGCTTTCGGAACAAATGGATAGTTTCGGTGATATATTTTCTAAGGTAGCTAGAGCTCACACACGCATGTCCAAACATATTAAAGAAAGACACCTTAATATACATATATATATATATATATATACACACATACACACACACACACACACACACACACACACACACACACACACACAC